>CM070551.1:63029870-63274029 GCA_036346405.1 Phyllostachys edulis | reverse complement strand
TCTGAGCGATCTTGAAGGTTCCTCGATCGAGGGAACCTCTTTGACTTGGTCGTTCAGCTTGGGCATAGCTTTAGGCTTTGAGCACTTGGTCGAAGGCTGCCCTTTTTCTTCCCAAGCTGGTATCTGACCTACCATCTCGAGGGATGGATGGTCACACGCGTGCGCCATCTTCTTATCACAATGAATTGTGATTACTCCTTTAAGGACTGGCATCTTAAGACATTGATACCCATAATGAGTTGCCATTAAGAATTTTGCCAAATTTGGTCGTCCGAGTATGGCGTTATATCTTTATGTCGAAATCGACCACATCAAAGGAGATCTTCTCGTCACGAAATTACTTGGTGAACCAAATGTAATAGGAAGGAAACTTGACCAATAGATTTGGTGAAGATCGATATAATACCATGAAATGAATATCTTCTTGGCCTTACCTTGGTCTGGGTAATTGCATCTCGTCGGTGTTAGTCAACAAAATATTTAACGAACTACCACCATCAATCAACACTAGATTCACTCGACAGTTGTTGATGGTGGGTTCGACCACGATCGGGTAACGACCTGGTCGGATCGAAGGCATCCAGAAGCTTGAAAATCAGTTTTTTGGTTTCGAGGTAGAATATATCTCTCGAAAGGATAATTTCCTCGCTGTCCAGTTAACTTGAATAGCTTCCTCCCGATCACAAGTACCATAAGGAGTCTTCTTGGAGTAGGTCTAGAAGCCGTCCCTGGTCAAAACACCAGAGACATCTCCTATTAAGACAGCCTCTCTAGAATACGAGGATACTTGGATGTACCCTATGTATCTTCAAAAGGGTACTGTACCCAATGACGATCTTGAGGTTAGTCGTTTACCCCGTAAGGCCAAAATGTATATTTTGGTCGAAGGAGTCCTCTACAAACGAGGTACTAAAGGGGTTCTCATGCGATGCATATAGCAGAAAGAAGGATTAGATCCCCTTCAAGAAATACATGGAGGCATCTATGGGACACATGCTTCCTACAGAACACTGGTCGAAAAAGCCTTTCGACAAGGTTTCTACTGGCCAATAGCCCTCCATGATGCTAAAGAACTTGTTAAGAAGTGTGTACAATGCGAGTTTCACAGCAGAAAAATACACTAATCGGCTCAAGCATTACAAACTATACCTCTTCCTTGGTCTTTTACGACCTGGGGTCTCGATATCCTAGGACCGTTCCCAAAAGCACTAAGGGGTTTCAAGTTTCTTTTTGTGACTATTGATACGTTCACAAAATAGATTGAAGTTGAACCTATGAGTGGGATAACAACGGAAGCAGCCAAGAAATTTATGATGAAAATTCTGATCACTCAATTTGGTGTGCCAAGTCGGATCATAATAGATAATGGTACACAATTTTTGGAATTTTGCTAAGAATTGGGCACTAAGCCATGCTATGTTTGTCACCCATCCACAAAACAATAGGGTAGTCGAAAGGGTAAATGACCAAATTATGTAGGGAATCAAAACTCGACTTTTCGACCAGTTTATAAAGCGCTCGGGGGCTTTGGTAAAAGAATTACCCTCGGTGTTATGGGTGATTCTGTAATATCCTGGCTATGCGGAAGCCAAGATGCTACCTAATCTTCTTACACAATTCAACAATAAGAATTTATTCCAACATTTTAATATCTACTGACAGCTAAACATCTACTCACAAGAGTATTTGTGAGGACCCCGGTTTATTAGGCTTGTAATACTTAGTCATCCATTGACCCTAGCATCACAAACATAATAATCCGTGTCTTCGAGATATGTATACTTCCCAGAATGCAGTATACATACCCCTTTACAAAATCATGCATCAATTCCATTCAAAACATAGAACCAAAGCACGAACTAGGATAAAAGACATACATCATATAGAGTTATTACAAAAGGGGCCGACCAGCCAAATACAACTAATAAAAGTAACACAGCGGAAGCAAATGTCATAAGATGGCGATAAACAAAAGAGAGCCACTTGGAAACTTTCCTCACACTCAGCGGACCACACGAACTTCCTGTCCTTCTTGAGCAACTCCGTCATTGGCTTCGTGATCTTGGACAAGTTCTCGATAAAGCGACGATAATATCCCGCTAAACCAAGAAAACTCCGCACATCGATTACGAGCAGGGCTGACTCTAGGATAACACATCTCGACCTTGCTAGGATCAGCGGCTACACCTCTGCTGAAAGCACATGGCCCAAAAGCCACTTCCTTCAACGAGAAGCGCTTCTTGAACTTCACGTCTGTTCTTTGCTTCTGTGACTTGCTAACACAAGCTTCGGATGCTCGGCATGTTCCTCATCGTTCTTGGGTAGATAAGAATATCATCGATGAAGACCACGACAAACTTATCCAAATACTCCATGAAGACCGAATTCATGAGGTTCATGAACAAGGCAGGAGCATTTGTTAAGCCGAATGACATGACGGTATACTCATACAAACCATAGTGAGTAGAGAAAACCGTCTTGGGAATATCCTCAGGTCGAATACGAACTTGATGATATCCCACTCTCAAATCAATCTTGGAGAAAACCTGGGCTCCAGATAACTGATCAAAGAGATCGTCGATGCGGGCAAAGGATACTTGTTCTTTACCGTCACTTCATTAAGCGAGCGGTGTCGGCGCTTTTATCGTAAAATGCCGTCCTTCTTCTTAACGAAGATAGCGGACAACCCCATGGAGATGAGCTAGGCGGATGAAACCCTTCTCTTGAAGCTCATTAAGTTGCTTCTTCAACTCCACCAACTCATTCGGTGGCATCGATAAGGCCTCTTTGAAATCGGGCGATGCAGGAGCCAACTTCGATGGCGAACTCGAGATCCGGCGTGGCATGCAGAAGATCCTCGGGAAAGACATCCATGAAGTCACATACCGTTGGGACTTCACGAATATCTAGAGTTGGCTTCGCTTCAAGTGCGAAGAGATGAGGGCCTGACAGCTTCGGCGAAAAACAAACCTGCTCGCCGGATGGACTAGTGAGATAGATGAGCTTCCGGGTGCAATCGATTTGCCCCATGTGCTAAGACAACCAATCCATACTAAGAATCACATCTAAACTCGCTGCATTGAGGAGAATAAGGTTTGCCACAAATCTTACTCCCTCAATCTCGATAGGAACATCCTGCACTCCAAATCGGCTCTCAACTCCAGGCAGGAGGCGAATGAGCAACAGGACCAACGAGAGGAGCAAAAAGAAGATCACTAGCAGCAGCAAAAGACTGAGATACAAAAGAATGAGTGGCTCCAGAATCGAACAAAAGAGTAGCAGGATGGGAGTTAACAAGAAGCGTACCCAACACGGCGTCGGCGCCTCACATGCCTCCTCGGCGGAGATGGCGTTAGCCGCGCCAGCTGCCCACGCCCAGGCTACGGGACAATCTTCGATCTGAGAAGATCCACCACCTTGCTGCGTCCTCCATTAGGGCGAGGCTGATCTAGTCTTCTTAGGGCAATTATTTGCATAATGGCCCTTACAGTTGCGAAGAAACAAACGACCGGCGGTGCACTGGGTTATGGGGCCACCAGTGACTTCGCGGTGCGTGGTGGGGCCTGCACTGTGAAGGACGAGGCAGAGTCTTGGCAACCTCGAAGTCTTGGCTTCTTGCGGTACCCAGGACCGCCCAGGCGAGAAGAAGCGGCCTTGGGCGACTTGTGGGCCTCCACTTGCGCTTGCGGGAATCCATAAGCTCCCTACCGAATGCTTTCGTGACGATGGCCTTGTCGACCAAGGTCTATCATCGGAAGTCGACGATGGATAGCTTCTCCTTAAGCTCCTCAGACAAGCCACCCTGAACTTTGCTTGCTTGGCCATATCGGTGGCCACATCCTCGGGAGCATAACGAGCTAGGTGGTTGAACTTCGTACACATACTCCACGATGAGCTCGCCCTTGCTTGAGGCGAAACTCTGCTTCTTGATGTTCATCAAGCCGGCGAGATATGAGATCGACGGAAGCGTCTGAAACTCCTCGGGTGTGGTGTGGTCTGCGGGTGCATGGCGAAAGCTCTCGCACCATGACAAAGCTGAACCCTCTAGGTGGTGCGATGCAAACCGCGCCTTCTCGTGCTCCTGGCCTTGCTGGCGATCTTGAGCTTCCGCTCCACCCAAGCCGAAGCGATCGTGCGCATCGAGTGGGTCCTCGGACACAGGAAAAGGTGAAATTTGATGCGAAGAAACTCGAGAGACCATGTGGAGGTCGTCCGTGTGTGTGATGAGTAATTGACATAGGTTTAGGAAGTCGAGTTTGGGTTGTGTGGTCGGACCATGTCGTTGCGCGGTGCATTCGGTTTGGTCGAACTTTGTCGAGCTAGGTCGAGCGATGCTTAAGTCGTTATATTTTTGGTTCGATCGGTTTGGGCTCTGAATATTTTGTGCGATGCTATTGTATGGTTACAATATGTCGGCGGTGCTATGTGATTTGTTTCTTATGCGTGTATTGCGGGGCGTCGAGTGGAGTCGTGGCGAGACACGGAGGGCTGGACTAAGCGCGAGTGGCGCCGAGGTCGAAACGATCGGGATGTGTCGAAGGCAGCGAGGACTCGGAGTGGTTGCGAGGCTTGCGGCAGAATCGAGGAAGCTTCTGGAAGGTGCGGGAGTGGCGTTTTGGTGAATCATAAAGCGCACTAAAGGAAGTGGATGTTTGTTAGGGCTTATTGGATAAAGTGCTAGGGTTGGTGTGACCTAATGGGTAAAGCAAAGTGTAAACCCATTAGTGGGAGGCTATAAAAGGAGAGGAGAGATTGTCTTTGAAATCTGAGAGAGGGTGTGCTAAAATTTCAGGATTTCATTTGTGTTCTCTCCATGGGTGTGTATGAGAGATGAGAGTGATTTGGTTGTAATCTTTCTTCTTTGTGTCGACCTCTCTCTGTCTCTATCTATGAAATTCTTGTGATTTGAGTTTTTACGCTTTGTTTATTTGATGCTCCCGGATAAATGCGGTGGCCTCTGCATTTGGAAAGATGATCGCCTATAGGAGTATGTGCGTCTTTGTTACTTCTTGTTTGCTGAAAGATTTTTATTTGGTTTGCATCTTCTTGCTTTGTGTCCAAAGATTTGAAGCGCTCATTGATGCGACTTGATCTGTCTGGCGGTCGGCTTGTGATGAAGTTTCTCTATTGATTCTCTGTTGAATCTTGTGCGTCTGATGATCTAGACTTGAGGTAGTTGTAGCAGTTTCTTGTTTGAGCTTCCTCTTGAGAAATCCGATCCGGGAGTAATCTTGCCTAGTGCGTCGTGTCTTTATTACTCTGATGCCGACGTCGTGCTTAAACCGGGCTGTAATCATCTCGGCCGTTTGCCTCTTGCTCTGGTTGAAAAAGAATCGAAAACCAGTTTTTTTTTGGTGCTTGGTATTCTTTGTGTGGTCGATTGACTTAGCAGATTTGTTGAAATTTGTCTTGGTATTTGTTCAGGTGTCAGTCATTTGCCTCTTTGATCTGTATTGTTTTTGTTGATTGCTCTTTGATTCAATCTTTTGGCTGCGCCTCCAATCTGTAGCGCCTCGTAGAAAGAAGCCGGCGGCGATCTCTGTGATGTCCGATAAAAAAAGTTGCGGCGGCTTCTTGCGCCAAGCAGAGAAGAAAATAGGAGCCAGCGTGACCGTTCTGTCTAGCTTTTATTTTACTACCTTCAATCAATCAACTTGCTTGTTACGGTGATCTCGGTTTCACTTGTGCAGTTCCTTCTTGAATTGACCGAGCTGTTTACTAGTGCTTGTAGAAATTTCTTAGCTACGCCCGTGAGAAAAACCGAAATCTTGTGCCTGTGCGTACTTTCTTTGTTGTGGCCATCTACGGTCGCGTTTTTCTTTTGCTGATTTTCAACTATTTTGCATCAGATTAAACAATGGTATTTTCGGTTGAATTTTTCTTGGTGGTCTCGATTTATGCTGAATTTTTGATGTCACATGCGTTCAGGTTTCAGCAGAATTAACTCTCTGTGAATTACTTTGTTTTGCTTCTTCTTGAAAAAAAAAAATCGGTGTACGTTTCTCGGCGATTTTAAAAGGCGACATTCACCCCCCTCTGTCGCCATTTCGGTCCTACAATTGGTATCGAGCGGTTAGCTCTTTTCAATAGATCTTAACGGTCTCAAGAGCCATGGCGATGGACAAGTACTCGACCAAGCCGCTTGTTTTCGATGGCATCGATTACCCTACGGAAGAGCGAATGGAGACATACATCGGGCCTGTGGGTATGCCATCTGGCGGAAGGTCAAAATGCGATTATTGTTCTGCCGATGAGAACATCAATGCCGGGAACATGGTGATGTTGAGGCGAATGCAAAGGCAAGAACATCATCATCCGAGGTTTGAGTCGTGGCGAGTTTGACCGCATATCTCACACTGTCGTCCGCCTACGATATCTGGGTGACCCTCGGCGCATACCATGAGGCACCACCCAGATCAAGGCGGTTCGGCAGGACCGGTTCAAGCGAGAATACAACAAATTCGAGATGCTTCTTTGGTGAGTCCCTAGATGAGTGCCAGACGCGTTTTCACAAGATCTTGAGCAACCTCGGCGGTCGGTCTCACATACCCGACTTCGGACAACGCTCGTCGATACTTACGGCACTTTCGATCTGCGCGTGTGGGAGATGAAAGTGACCACCATCAAAGACACGACAGACCTCTCGACCTTGACTCTTGATGCGGCTGTACTCACGCCTCAAGACTCACGAGATTAGCGTTGTCTCGTGGAGTCGAAGTCCTGATCGATGGCCTTGGTCACCGATCGATTAAACTTCGGTCTCTCTTCCGAGTCCTCTTGCAATTTCTCCTTCTTTGCTCTCTGTGACATAGCGATGATCGGTTAGAGCGACTGCGGATGAGCGACTTGCCCTCCTTGCTCGAAGATTCTCCCACGCTTACAAAGGAGGAGGGGCAGAAAGAGAGGAGGACCCGTGATTTGCCGAGTGTGGTGGCCCCAACCACATCGAACAACCGCGCTAAGCCGGAGAAGGGCAAAAACGACTACGGCGGTTCGGGCAAAACGACTACACCGACAAGAACCGCAACAAAGCCTCCGGCTCGGGCGCCCGACAAGAAGAAGTTCGCAACCGGCAAAGCCAAGAAGCTCTTCCCAGCGTCCTCACGCCTTGACGACCTCGACCTCGGCGAGGTGGAGGGATGGAAGCGGCGATGGCGGGACGGGTGACCAAGAGCCCAAGGATGGCGGCGGCGACTTCTCGGCATGTGCTTCATGGCCCTCGAGGGCGAACTTCGGTGACAATGGTCAGTGTACTCCGACTTCGGACGAGGTAGATCCCACCTCTGAACAGCTCAATCATGCTTTTCTTAAGCTAGGAGGTTTTCATGCTAAAGCTAAGGCTAGGTGTCTTTGAGTTAGAGAAGGAAATAGATAGTGTCACTAGAGATTATTGCTCTTACATCCGCCTTCTAGTGATGATTGTGATACATGCTCTTTCTTTGGTTGATATGGAGAAGTTAAGGACCTCACATGATAGTGTGTCCTCCAAACTTGATAGTGTTAAGGTGGAGAATGTTAGTGCGCTTCTTTGAGTTAGAGTTGAGTAGGATGGTCATTACCCTACTTATTCTTGATGAGACTACTTCTCCCACCTCATGTGAGGTAAGGACATTCTTTGCTAGAGGATCTTATGCCATGCTCTTTGATCTGCTGAGTCTTGTGAAAATTGCAATAACTTGAAGATGAACTTAAAGCAGGCGAGATCATAAAATTCTTGAACTACAAGCTTCTTTACTTGAGCCGATTGATTCATGCTCGAACTGTCCTAAGTTAATCTTGAACTTAAAATTTGTCTCCAAGCAGTTTCAAGATATGATTGATCATGAAAGGAAGTTGGCTCGGTTTGCTTCTAAGGACCTGTTAGCTCACCATGCATTAAGTGTAACAAACTAAAATCGACTTGATTGCCTTGGATGAGAAATGTGTGAAGCTAACTAAGGACCTTCTAGAAGCCACATTGTGCTTGTAATATGATTGTGGAGAAGGGGAGAAGCCCGGGGTAAGATTGAGGCAGCTTAGCGGCGTGAACCAAGCGGCTAGCGATGGGGATTTGTCCCTTGAGTCGGTGTGCATGCACAAGCCATTCTTCCCTCTCTTCTTTGGTTCTTCTTTTGCTTCCTTACCTTCTGCTTGTCTCTTCTTCCCCTGCTCTTCTTGCACCTCTCTCTTTCGGGAGTGTCGATTACCTTATGAACACTCTCGAGAGATTTGTAGGAGAGCAAGAAGAAGCTCAATCTTATTCTAGACCAATCTAAGATCTGCAGATTTAATCGGGGTCTAGGATATGACTTCTTTGAGGACATGAGGAAGCATCCACTGCCGTGCTCGGACCCATAGCACCGTGTGTGATCGAGGCGAGCCAGGACCGAGAAAGTCCATTTCAAGTCGGCGGGCTATGTCGAGTTTCGACGAGAAGGTAATTTCACATCTCGCTTCTACCTCTCGGAAGGTGAAGTATCTTGCACCTTCATCGGAAGGATGGACACCAACGATCGTCGATGCTTGGCGCGCCAAGATCGCGTAGAGACCATGTTGAGTCTCTTAGGCGCATTGAGGTCGGCCCCGGACCTTGAGTGCACCTAAGACCAACACGAGGTCTAGGCTTGTTTCTTCGATGGGTTTGTGCGACATCGAGGACTTGGTTTTCGAGTTTTACGGTTTTCGTCCACGATCTTTGCTTTCGATCGTGACTTCCGCCGTCTGAGGTAGATCTCGTTTTCCCCATCGAGATAGCTACATGGCGTGTTCGACATGTTGCGGGTGCTCGACTTCGCTCGCCGTCAGCGATCGGACCCAAAGAACGACCGGTCTACTCTTAGACCTTACGCTTTGAGTTCTGAGAGGCGTAGGGTAGATAGAGGTCGATCGTGCTTGACTACTTCATCTTTCGGCGTGTTGTTCGATATTAGGTGCCGAAATCATTGTTGATTTATCGATCTTGAGACTTTACTCTGTTTGACTCGGAGTTCGCCGGGTAGGGAAGGAGAAGGTTTGGCTTGTAGACTCGGTTGTTCTCGACATATGATGGGAGACTCCGTTGGTTCTCCTCCTAGCCCGCGCTCCGGTGATGAGGCGATCACCTTCGGAGACGCAGCCGTGCAGGCGTCATCGCCAAAAGTCTTGTCGTATTAATGCTTCTTTTATTCTTAAGGATGTTGCCTTGGTTAGTAAGCTGCGGTACAATTTGCTTTCCGTTTCTCGACTTCCGATGGCGGTTTGAGGTGAGCTTCAAGAAAACGCTTGCAAAATTCTTGATTCTTGGTGTAGTCCGGTTTGCGGGATTTCTCGTTATGGGAGGATCTTTCGTCTTTGAGTTCTCTGATTCTTGGCGATCCTCTCGGTGTTTAGTTATACGAGTCCGCGATCTCTCTTTCGGCATAGGAGACTTGGTCATATTGGATTTGACCATTTGACCCGAGTTAGCGACCATGATCTCATTAGTGGTGCGAAACTCAAGATGGTCAAAGATCTTGTTTGCACTCCATGCCGGCACGGCAAGATGGTTGCCGCTTCTCATCCTCTGGTCACAGTTACTATGACTGATGCACCGGGACAGCTGCTTCACATGGACACAATTGGACCAGCTCGAGTGCAGTCAGCAGGAGGGAAGTGGTATGTTCTTGTTGTGGTCGATGACTTCTCGAGGTACTCTTGGGTGTTTTCTTAGCCTCGAAGGGCGAGACATTTACACATTTCGAGGTCTTTTTAGTAGGTTTGTCTGTTGAGCTCCGGGTGCCTTATGAGCGATCCATGATGACAATGTACGGAGTTCAAGAATTCCTACTTTGAGAGTTTCTGCGGTGAGGCAGTGTAGAGCACCGGTTCTCTTCTCCATCGTCCCTCGGCAAAATGGCGTTGTGGAGAGGAAGAACTGCGTACCTTAGTTGAGATGGCGAGCGATGCTTGATGAGTACTCTACACCGAGGAAGTTTTGGGCTGAGGCCATTGCGACCGCGTGCCATGTCTCAAATCGAGTATTTCTTAGGGCTCACTTGCACCGCACTTCTTATGAGCTGAGATACGGGCGAAAGCCCAGCGTCTCTCATTTTCGTGTGTTTGGTTGCAAGTGCTTTATCTTGAAGTCAGGAACCTAGACAAGTTCGAGTCACGTTCTGTGGCGGTATCTTTCTAGGCTACTCGACTTCTTGGCGAACTTATAAGTGCAGGCTGTGAGTCTAGCGAATGGTAGAAACACGTGAGGTGACCTTTGACGAGGCGGTCAGGGACTAGGCGGATATCTCGAGTTCTTTAGAAGCGATCCGAGACCATCTTTGTGGATGATGAGGGCGAGGATCGATGGTTGTTTACGATCCGGCTCCTCTTCCTCCCTTGAGATGCCTTCTTCCACGGCACCTCAAGGTGATCACCTGCCTTCCGTTTCCTCCGGAGCTAGTGGCTCTGTCCTGCCTCGTCTGCACACGAGGTAGAGGCCACTTCTTCTTCTCATCCAGGACCTCCCGACATATCCGGAAAAGGCATCCTTGAGCAGATTATTGGAGACCTTTTGGCGTGTCTGCGCTCTAAGTCGGTTTTCTCAATTTGTCTCCATTACGCTTTCATTGCCTCCTTGAGCCCAAGGATGTTTGTCACGCCCTTTACGATGAGTCTTGGGTCAATGCCATGCATGAGGAATTAGAGAACTTTGAGAGAAACAAGGTGCAGTGGCTTGTTGAGCCCCACGAGGCCACAATATCATTGGAACCAAGTGGGTGTTCAAGAACAAGCAGAGTGAAGATGGGGTAATCATCGAAACAAGGCTAGATTGGTAGCTCGGGGTTTTCCTGAGTTGAGGTCTAGACTTGAGGAGACCTTTGCCCTGTGGCTCGACTTGAAGCCATTAGAATCACGCTTGCCTTTGCGACTTCTAAGGGTTTCAAGCTTTACCAGATGGACGTGAAGAGTGCCTTCCTCAATGGCCTTATTGAGGAGGAAGTCTCGTCAAACTGACCTCAGTTTGAGAACCCCAAATACCCAAACCATGTCTTCAAGCTTTCAAAAAGTTGTATGGACTTAAGCGGGCTCCCGAGCTTGGTATGAGAGGCTTAAGTCCTACTTGTTGAGTCATGGGTTTGAAATGGGTAAAGTAGACAAGACCTTGTTTATCCGTAGGCTTGGTAGTGACTTTACGCTTTCGTCCAAATCTATGTTGATGACATCATCTTTGGCGGCTCTTCTCATGCTCTGGTTTCACAGTTCTCGGATGTCATGAGCACCGAGTTTGAGATGAGCATGATGGGTGAGTTGACATTCTTTCTTGGCTTCCAAATCAAGCGAGACTCGGGAGGTACTTTTCTTCATCGGGCAAGTACACTCGTGATCTCTGAGGCAACCGATATGAGTGATGGTAAGCTGTGTCGACTCCCATGGCTTCTCTGACCTACCTTGACCCAGATGAGGATGGCGAGCGAGTTGATCAAAAGGAGTTTAGCGGCATGATTGGCTCCTCTTGTACCTCAACGCCTCGAGACCCGGACATACATTTTTACGTGTGTTTGTGCGCTCGTTTTGAGCTTCTCCTCGCGTTTCTCACCGCCAGCGGTGAAGCGCATCTTCGATACTGCGAGCTACCATTGACTATGGTATCTGGTACTCTTCCTCATCTGTCTTTCCTTGAGAGCCTTCTCGGATCACGAACTTATTGGTGTAGGATAGATAGGAAGAGCACTTCAAACACTGCCAATTTCTTGGCACTTCTCTTGTTTCTGGTCTTGAGGAAGCGATCCGGTGTTACCTGATCCGCATGAGGCCGAATGCGTTCTTTGCGGCCGATTCTTTGTAGCCAAGTGCTCTGGATGACTTCGACCTGCGGGACTTTGGGTTAGTTATCGATAGTGTTCCACTCTTTTGTGATAACACTTCTGCGATTAACATTGCCAGAACCCGGTCTGACATTCTCGGACCAAGCACATCGATATCGCTTCCACTTCCTTAGAGACCATGTAGAGAAGGCGACATAGTGCTCCGGTTTGTGGAAGTGACCATCGGTTGGTGACATTTTCACCAAGCCATTGGATAGTTCGAGGTTTTCACTCATGAGGAGAGCTTGGGGTGGTCTGTCCTTATGGATTTGTAGTGAGGGAGCTTTGGGTTTTCTTGCTTTACTATCTTATTTATGCTCTAGCTCCTTACTATTGCATTGCATTTTGGGTGCATTTGGGATTAGTCCTCCTAGCATAGATTAGAGTGCTTCTTTTGTCTAGTTGTTTAGATTTGCTCTTATCTTGTGATTCTAGGATCTTGCTTATTAGTCATTACTTATCTCACTAGGTTGAGCTCACTCACTTCTTGTAGGTTCTAGCGAGGTTGGGCCACCCTCGGGTAGGCAGTGCGTGTTTGCTCCTAGGTGTGTTAAGTGGGCGGTTGATAGTCCTAAAGTCATATGGGGTAGATGAGAGTCGATCGAGCCATAGTATTCTCTATATCTTATCTATGCTTTAAGGATCCATTGTTTTATGTTTTCTTTGCGACTTCTCGATTTATTGTTTTGGTTCAAGGGAGTTCATTTGGGAGCTTACGAGCTTAATATTGACTTAACTCAACTTGAACTAAAAGTTGCATCTAATGTTGAGGGGGCTGGATCTTACGCATTTCTAGCATTACGCATTGTAATATCACTACATTGAGCCTTGATTATTATCTGCTATGACATGTTTACAATGCTTTACACCTTGCCATGACTTGTGCTTATTTGCTAGATTTATCATGACTTCATATGTGTAGCCTAGCTTTTGCCATGATAAGTTAATTAAAATTGCTCAACTTAAACTAAAACTTGTCATGTTAGCACTTTTCGAGATTAGTCTTTCTTGAGCTATCCTTTTATGATTCATGCCATGTCAAATAAATTTGGGTAGAGTGATGAATCTATATTGAGCCTTAGATTGAAATTGTTTTAGTCTCTTGATGATGCATGAGTTAGTACAACTTGTTAAAAGGCAAAAGATCTCTTTTGTCTTGAAAAACTGATCTCACCAATTCTTTCCTATGAGACGGCTTGCCATTGCACTTGGCATGAACTTAGGGGGAGTTTTGGGTGACCTAGACTATCTTCTTAAGCTTCTCGCTTGGAGTAGTCGCATAAGGCTTGAGACCTAGCACATGATAAAACAAAAATCTGGTTGGAAACCACCATGAATTTCAAAAGAAAATATGGTTTATGTGTTCAATGTGCTTAAAGCTACAAAAAGTATCAAGTACTTTAACCAATGTTTCATTCTTGAGCATAGCACTCTATTTGGTCTCAATTTAAGCTTCTTAGCTACGCTTAGCTTATTGACATGGCCTGCATCATCCTTGGATATCTCTAGCTAGACTTTGCTCATTGATGACTTGACTTACTCATAAAATGCATTACATTTCAGATTGTCATCTATGTGCTCTAGCTGGCTTATATATATGTTGTCATGATCTAGGTAGCGTTTTATTGAGTTATGGCTTGGTGTATTACATGTTGGTCATTATGGATAATTCTCATGGCTCAAAATGCTTAAATAAACAAACTTCAGCCATTTTCATCCATTAACATGTCATATTCTCTCTATTGCATCTTGATGCGTTTATTGCCAAAAGGGGGAGAATAGAGAAGAAAAAGTCTGTTGGGAACAGTTTAGAGTTTTGGAGATCAATTTGCTCTTTTAGTTGTTGCTCTAGTGTTCCTTCTGTCGACATGGTCATTAGCTTCATTTCATTCCTTGGACCATGTTGGTTTCTTCAAACTCAAACTCTTCTTAAAGCTTTTTCTGAGTTTGTCAATATACTCATCAAGGGGGAGATTGAGAGACCATGTGGAGGTCGTCCCATGTGTGTGATGAGTAATTGACATAGGTTTAGGAAGTCGAGTTTGGGTTGTGTGGTCGGACCATGTCGTTCTTGCGGTGCATTCGGTTTGGTCGAACTTTGTCGAGCTAGGTCGAGCGATGCTTAAGTCGTTTATTTTTTGGTTCGATCGGTTTGGGCTCTGAATATTTTTATGCGATGCTATTGTATGGTTACAATATGTCGGCGGTGCTATGTGATTTGTTTCTTATGCTGTGTATTGCGGGACGTCGAGTGGAGTCGTGGCGAGACACGGAGGATCTGGACTAGGCGCAGTGGCGCCGAGGTCGAAACGGTCGGGATGTGTCAAGAAGGCGAGGACTCGGAGTGGTTGCGAGGCTTCTTGCGGCAAGAATCGAGGAAGCTTCTGGAAGGTGCGGGAGTGGCGTTTTGGTGAATCATAAAGTCGCACTAAAGGAAGTGGATGTTTGTTAGGGCTTATTGGATAAAGTGCTAGGGTTGGTGTGACCTAATGGGTAAAGCAAAGTGTAAACCCATTAGTGGGAGGCTATAAAAGGAGAGGAGAGATTGTCTTTGAAATCGTGAGAGAGGGTGTGCTAAAATTTCAGGATTTCATTTGTGTTCTCTCCATGGGTGTGTATGAGAGATGAGAGTGATTTGGTTGTAATCTTTCTTCTTTATAATCTGACCTCTCTCTGTCTCTATCTATGAAATTCTTGTGATTTGAGTTTTACGCTTTGTTTATTTGATGCTCCCAGATCGTGCGGTGGCCTCTGCATTTGGAAAGATGATCGCCTATAGGAGTATGTGCGTCTTTGTTACTTCTTGTTTGCACGAAAGATTTTTATTTGGCTGCATCTTCTTTTCTTTGTGTCCAAAGATTTGAAGCTGCTCATTGATGCGACTTGATCTGTCTGGCGGTCGGCTTGTGATGAAGTTTCTCTATTGATTCTCTGTTGAATCTTGTGCGTCTGATGATCTAGACTTGAGGTAGTTGTAGCGGTTCTTGTTTGAGCTTCCTCTTGAGAAATCCCGATCTGGGAGTAATCTTGCCTAGTGCGGCGTGTCTTTATTACTCGTGCGTGGCGTCGCTTAAACCGAGTCGCTTAATCATCTCGGCCGTTTGCCTCTTGCTCTGGTTGAAAAAGAATCGAAAACCAGTTTTTTTGGTGCAATTTATTCTTTGTGTGGTCGATTGACTTGGCGGATTTGTTGAATTTGTGCGGTGGTTTTTTTCGTGTCCGTCATTTGCCTCTTTGATCTGTATTGTTTTGTTGACTACTCTTTGATTCAATCTTTTGGCTGCGCCTCCAATCAGAAGCGCCTCGAGAAAGAAGCCGTGGCGATCTCTGTGATGTCAGATAAAAAAAAGTTGCGGTGGCTTCTTGCGCCAAGCAGAGAAGAAAATAGGAGCCTGCGTGACCGTTCATCTAGCTTTTATTTTACTACCTTCAATCAATCCAACTTGCTTGTTCTGTTGATCTCGAGTTTCACTTGTGCGGTTCCTTCTTGAATTGACCGAAGCTGTTTACTAGTGCTTGTAGAAATTTCTTGGCATTGCCTCGTGAGAGAAAAACCGAAATCTTGTGCCTGTGCAAGACTTTCTTTGTTGTGGCCATCTACGGTGCGTTTTTCTTTTGCTGATTTTCAACTATTTTGCATGCAGATTAAAAGCGGTATTTTCAATTGAATTTTTCTTGGTGGTCTCGATTTATGCTGAATTTTTGATGTCACATGTGTTCAGTTTCAGCAGAATTAACTCTCTGTGAATTACTTTGTTTTGCTTCTTCTTGAAAAAAAAAATCGATGTCACGTTTTCTCGAGGCGATTTTAAAGAGAGCGACATTCACCCCCTCTGTCGCCATTTAGGTCCTACAAACTCAGCGAGGCCCCCACAAGGCTGATGTCCACTCCTTGCGGATCTGAAGCACCGGTAAGAAATTTGAGGTGTTCTTGTGCGATGACATCCGATAGCACCCTCTGTCATCCGCACTGTACGCTCTATCGAAGAAGAACCTCGGCCATGGTCTGAGGAGGAGGAAGTTCCTCGTCCGGACCAGCTGCCTGGCCTTGGCCACTACGAGTACGACCGGCCATCCTGTTGAAAGGGGAAAGAGGTTAGCAACAAGACCCGGAAAACAAAGCCGAAGGGGAAGCGAATAAGCTAACGACTAGGGGAATAGAATATCACCCTAAACGAAAGCCAAAACAGCAAGTAAACAAACTTTAAAAGCTCCCAAAAGACTCTAAAAACAGCAAGGAAAACTTAAGAAATAAGCCCACTTCTCTATGCAATCATCCCGTATTGAAAGAACGAGTAATTGGTTGAGAAGATAAAATTTCAGCAAGCTATTTTGGGTCTAATTCTACTCAAAAGCAAGGCTACACCAGCGAAATAATTGTTAGATACTTAGCTAACTAGTATCACATCTTACCCTTTTATTCCCACAAGTTTTAGTTGAATTAACCTCTCATTTTCTACCTTAATCACTAGCTTGAGCTTACTGCCCTAAAATGCTCGCTTGCTGTCCTAAAATTCCAGACTTGAATTCCAGCTCCAAATACTTCCACTCTTCACCAAAAGACAGCCAAGACCTCAATTTAGAACTCTCATGAGTTCCCCAAAACCAGTGTTATCGTTTAATTGGGTTTATCTTTTGAGAGGAGGAGAGGAAAACAACTTTTAAAACTCAAATTAGAATGAGATGAGAAAGGAAAGCTAAGATAGGTAAGGAGTAAAAGTAGAGACTTTACTTAAGCTTTCATAAACCATTTGATATTTAAAAATAAGTTTTTTCAAATATCCTAAGGATGACCAAGCTAGGGTTTCTATGGTCAGTATGGCTCTGATACCAACTTTGTGAGGACCCCGGTTTATTCGGCTTGTAATACTTAGTCATCCATTGGCCCTAGCATCACAAACATAATAATCCGTGTCTTCGAGATATGTATACTTCCCAGAATGCAGTATACATACCCCTTTACAAAATCATGCATCAATTCCATTCAAAACATAGAACCAAAGCACGAACTAGAATAAAAGACATACATCATATAGAGTTATTACAAAAGGGGCCGACCGGCCAAATACAACTAATAAAAGTAACACAGCGGAAGCAAATGCCATAAGATGGCGATAAACAAAAGAGAGCCACAAGGTTTGCCTTTAGCCCACAAGGCAACCAACCAAATCGCCTAGCTCGATTCCCAACCACCGCACATCTCACAAAAGTAAAGCCCTTTGGACCCTATCTCCTCTGCAACAAAGTTATTAACCAAAGCAAATGAGTACAAAATGTACTACAGAAGGCGACGTGTAGTATAAGAACTATAGTTTAACTACATGCAAGCTTTATTTGAGTGGATGAGGCTTTGGACTTATTTTAGCATAAAGCAAGTTTTCATTTGCAATATTTAAATATGTTTCAAAGCAATTTTGCAATTCCTTTTTCATTTGTAAGAAACAACGAGACAAGTAACAATAGTAACAAAAGATAGATGACAACAACAATCCTGGAACTGACTAACCCAATAGCCACCACAATAGTATGAACATCCATTCATACCAACCCATCAAGTTTTAATTAAATGTTGTAGTCTAGTTCTTGCACGACCTTACCAAGCATGTCCATAACCTAGGGCGAGGCTATTGAATAGTTTTAACCTGCGAGGGTGTACCAATGTACCCACACGTCGATCGCCTTTTTCGCCAAGCTATTTAGCACACTTCCTTTGGCGTCTTAAACACGGCTAAGTCCTCGAGGTATTTCAATGAATGAGGCTAATTAAGAGTCGCGACAACCGGAAGGTAGGAGACACTGCCCAATGACAAGCTCAAGGGTGCTCTTTCCCTTATAAAATAGTTTTACTCTGCGACCCCCAATTAACACCTCCCAAAGTACTTAGCCAAGAGGGGTTCCCAATACCCTCGTGTGGTTAGCACGCATAAGCGCTTGGCTTAGTGACACAAGTAACTCGGTCCTTGGGGACCTAGGCACCATTCCATTCACACCCAACAATCACACCAACATCCATTGTGCCCAAGTCAATAATAGTTTTGTTTTCATTTTTGTTTTATTTGTTTACAAATTAACAAAACACAAGATGGACAAAAAGGAATAAAAATTTTAGTGTGATCAAGGCCATCGACATAATGTCGACAACCGCCCATTTCTACCGTTATCTAAGCATTTCTAAGCATTATCAACGTAAACTACTAAGCGATAAGAGTCCATCCATCGAACTCTAAATCGCAGCAAGATAATCCTAGGCTTAGTAGTAGAGAATGAACATTTACCTACAGAATATGCATCTATAGGATTACTAACGACATTTTAACACAAAGTAGCATGCATACATATAAGTGAAACAAAGTATTAAGCTTTAAAGTAATGGGACAATAAAGGAGATATGATCAAACTTCTTGCCTTGCTGGTTTTGCTCAAGATGTTGCTGAGGATCACTCACGGGTTTAACACACTCGTCGGCACCTAATCGAAAAGGCGAAAAGAATCGATAAGAACGACGAAAACCACAAAGACAGCACAGCAAACAAACTCCAAATGCTCTGAAATTTCTACAACAGCAAGAGGATGATTTATAGGGAATTTAGCAACAAGAACCAATTGATTTGGATTCTCAATGCAAAAGATATCAGCAAAAAAATTCTGCTCAACCCTAAAAATCAAAACTGCCACTATTCACTAATTTAATTGTTTGGCAACATTTTGTAGAAAGGTGGTGTAGCTGAGATTTTTACAGTAAAACAAGCACCTCATGAGATGAATAACACAACTGGATTCATCTCATTTGGAACTAGTATGCACTTTCTATAATTTTTCAAAGACAAGAACTTGAACAAAATTAAAATGCACAAGTAAGCTTTTTGAAAATAGTATCATGCCTAAATCCCTTTCTAACATTTAGTGCATTAACAGAGGAAGCCAAGAAAGTTGGATTCACTCTAAAATAATCTACAGAGATCTACTTATGCATTTTACAAGTTAACTTGAATTTTTAAAGTAACATTTAAAGTTAGTTTTGAAATCTATTTGCAATTCACTTTTATGGAATAGAACTGAGCTCACAACCATTTTTAGATTAGAGCTCAGCTCAAACCAGAGCTGCAGAAATTTGAACCACCTTATTTGGATTTAAAATGAATTAGTTATGCATTTTTAAAGTTCATACCTTTTTCAGTTCACAAAATAACAGTCCTCTGGAATTTCCTAAAACCACAAAAGGCAGGGGAGGACATGAGCCATAGATCACGGATCTAACGGCTCAAGACCTCCCAGTGATGCCGCAGCAGCTCATGAGGTCCAGAGGTCATGGGCGTGGATATCGGATCCAACGGTCCATGTCCTCCTAGCAACGCGCACGCGCGAGCAGAGGGGAGGTCGTGGCCGTTGATGCTGCATCCAACGGACCACAACGATCGAGGGAGGACCGGAACGGCCCAGATTTAACGAGGGAGGTCATAAACGGCTGAGATGACCCCGGGGAGGTCCTACGCGGAGGAGGTCTTGCGAGGGAGGTCCTACGCGGAGGTCTTAACCTCTCAGACCTCCAGGGGAGGTCTGGACGACTAGGATCTCACAAGAGGAGGTCCTGGACGTTCAAGATCTCCCAGGGGGAGGTCTTGAACGGCCAGATCAGCGCCCAGGCGCTCGCGCGCGTCTTGGCCATGCAGACGAGGAGTTAAGGCGCTTGAGACAACGAGGAGGTCCAGCGCGTTAAGACAGCAGTAAATGCTCCCAATGATGGAGCATTTACTGCCCCAAATCTTTGTCTTAACAGCACGCGCGGGATGGCTTGTTTCGACAAAAATTTCACCACAAAGATGTGGTCGTCGCCGGCGATGCAGACCTCGCTGGTGACAACCAAGGACACCAACGTGTGCGCAATAGTGTTGCGCACACAATGGACCTCCTCTCAACGGCGGTGACGGCCTTGAACGCCGGCGAGCCAGAGAGGAGCACGATGGCTAACACGGCCAAAATGACAAGGAGCGATAAAGAGCTCCGCAGCTACACATACAAGCGTGTGCCAAGCCTAGGGACTACCAGGGGGATTACCTGGAGGTCCAGAGGGTGCTGAGGAGGTCGTGGAAGAGGAAGGACCGGCGCTGGGGAAGAAAGGTACTCCACGGCCAACGCTCCAACTCCAAGCTCCACTTTGGCCACCTCTGAAAATGTCCCAACTAAACAAGTTAGGGCTTGGTCACAGAGGGAAATGGCACAACTTGAAGCAATGAGAGGGAGAAGAAAACTCCAGGGACCCTTGTGCCACCGAGGAGCTCCAAGCTCCAACAATGGCGGCCAAGGAGAGCTTCGGGTGGTTTTGAGTTCACAAGCACAGAGGTGCAAGCAATGGCAGCAAATGGTGTGTAAAGGAAGCCAAGGAAACAGTGGGGAGGTTTTATACCTAGGGCAAAAGAGGTCATGAGCCAAGGGTTAAGCTCATGGTGAGCTTAGCCCATGGCGTGGTCCATGGCTTGGACAAGATGGAGGGGACAAGGTAGGTGAGTCAGAGCATGGTCTAGAGGGCGGAAAGACTGACACGCATTTAATGCGCACGGGCACAGAGCCGTTGGACATGACAAGGCTCTGACCTTCTCCACCGCCATAGCTCTTGCACGCGAGCCCAAGCTAGGAGAAGAATAGGGCATGGTCTCCACCGTTTGATAAAGAGGACGGGGAGGTCCTGGCCCTCGGATGTGTTTTTAAAATGGTAAGTTTTAAGTGATAGACAAGGGAGGTCACAGCCACACAATTTGGACTAGGGAGGTCGTGGCCCTCCGATTTTCATTGCGCGGATGCGCAAAGGATAAGGGGACAGGAGGTCCAAGGCGTTGGATCTAAATCCAACTGTGCGGACCTCCTGGGAGGACTTAAGCTGCGCGCAATACTGCCAAGGCACGTGGAGGTCATGGCCCTTGGATTTAAATCCAAGGGCACACAACAGATGGGGAGGTCCTAGCGCTGCGCGGAGCGCAAAAGAGGTCAGGACCTTTGGATCTTAATCCAATGGTGCTGATCAAGTGAGGGGGAGATCCTGAGCTTGCGCATAGCGCAAAGGAGGTCATGGCCTTTAGATTTAGATCTAAGGGCTACGACCTCACGTGGGTGGGAGGTCTGATGCGCACAAAGCACTGGAGGTCGTGGCCGTAGATTTTAAATCTAACAGCGCACAACACAAGATGGGGCAGGTCTTTGCGCTTTGATAACAAGGGGAGGTCGTGGGCTGTTGGATCCGATCCAACGGTTACGACCTCAATTAGGTGGGAGGTCTGATGGTTTAACAGCGAGGGGAGGTCCTGGCTATGGATCTTTGATCCAATGGCACAAGACCTCGATGGGGTGGAGGACTTGGGCGTTTGATAGCGAAGGGAGGTCATGGCTGTTGGATCTGATCCAACGGCTATGACCTCGATGAGGTGGGAGGACTAGAGTCAAGCACTTCAGAGGAGGAGGTCGTGATCTTTGGATTTGAATCCAGCAGTTCTGACCTCCACAAGGTGGAAAGGAGGTGCAGGTGAGCAGGGTTTGTTGGGTTCAACCCAAATTGGAAATTGGCTCTGCCCAAGGAACAGTGCAAGCTAAGAATTCAATTTTTTTTAACAGCTGAGACTTTGCAGAATTGTTTGAGATAGCAAATGAACTTCAAATTTCATGAAATTTTAACTGGAGCTTGCTGGCAATAGGATTAACCTTACATAAAATTTCCAGAGGTTTTTATGCATTGCATTTTTCTCAGGAAATTCATTAAGGCTATTCAAGGGTTTGTTTTACCTCCAAAAATTATCAAACAAGTTTTAAAACTTATGATATTTTTCAGAGGGTCCCACATCAACTCTAGGACCAAGGAAAAATATTTCCAAGGGTTTGGCACAAGATTTGTGACAAGTGGAAAATGAGTTTGACTTTTGGTCAACCAGAGCTTAGTGTTTTTGGATAACACAACTCTTGGACAAGAAATTTTAGGTGAGTTCAAGAGTTTCAAGATGTGAGAAAAAGTTTTAATTTCTACACATTTAATTACATTTGATACAAACACCTGTTTATGTTTTTGGGATGTTACAGTATTGTTACACTAAGCAACCTAAATTTCAGTAATTATCTAATCTCTAAATTTCAGATTATAACATTCAGTCAGGAAGAAGAATATCAAGGATATATCTGGTAAATGTAAAACATCAACTAGTACGAACAAAACTTAAGGACGATCAATAGAAAACATCATGACACCAATTATTACAATTCATAACTCTCATATGAAAGATAGTTGCAGATTTATTATCCAAACTGTGACATAAGTGAGAGAGTGAATTTTTCCAGGTGACTACTCCCTTCCCAAAGCATGCCGTCCTCAAAGGTTACCTAAAAACAAAACTTGCAAGAGTGAGTCCACGACTCAACAAATACAATTGAATATCATGGAAAGCATCAAATCAAATACATGTCATTCATAATATTTTGAATACATAAGAAAATGCCATGTATCTTATGCAAGTATGAAAATGCATCCACCTCTTACCTTATATCGGTATAGCGGTGAACACCGTTGGTGTTCACTCGAACTACGATATCGAAAAATGCGGGGATCCAAGGCCCATACGAAGAATCTTTCATACGGGGATCTATTTTCCCATATTGGAATGATGGGACTTATTTTCCCATATTGGAATGATGGAACTTTCATTACCCACTCCCCTGGGTGAGCCATGAATGAATGAAATGAAATGAATAACATAATTGCATTATCTCACAGAAGCGAATGGATATCAACAATGAACATAATCATGTAAGAACGGAAAATACTCATCTTCTATAGTATTCAAGCATGACATACCCATAAAACGATTTTAACCACACAAACATACAAGTTAATTCAATATGTACTTGTCTTTCGCGTTGCGACACATTAGGAGGTGAAGAAGGTGCCACTAACCCCGAAGTCACACCTCCTACAAATATTTGAGTTTCTCAAAACAAGTTTGACAAGGTAATAAAACAGTATTTGCAGCACTCTCAAACGTAATCCCAAAACCCATGGTTTAAGCATTTAGTCTACTTGAAAATGATAACAACCAGCAGAAAACTAAAACTGGATAGTAGCCTTCTAAAATACATAACTTTCTCCCTGTTAATCATAAAAAGGCATACTTTGATCCTATGAAAAGATAACAAAATCATATACGAAAACTTAGTTGGCGAGATCTCCTAATTCTGCCTTTAACTGAATCTAACGTACAATTGAAAACCTGCTGTCAAAAACTGACAGACAAAATGGACAGCAGTAAAAGAATAGCTATAACTTCCAAATGGCTGAACCACAAACTATGTTCTTTAACAATATGGAAAGCTAATCAAATTGCCTACAAAAGTTATGTTGGCAGACGCCCCTGATTCGGCTATTATCAAATTCTTATTTATTAATTACGACGACTATTGTAATATGACAGGGTTTCTGGACAACAGTAAAGGAATTATCGTATCTCCCAAACTACAACTCCGAATAACTTGAACTCAGATCCTACGGAAACCTAATAATATATAACACAAATCTCTAGGAGAACCTAACCTCTAATTTCGCATTGAACTAGACGAAAACTAAATAACAAAAAGACTACAGATTATTGATTTATTTGTGGCAGGAACAACGATTCACTAAACGACAAAAAACCATAGAAAACAATTACACCAACAACGAGGAGTCGAGATTTACCCTAGGAGATATGAATGAACTTACTGAACAATCCTCACGAGGTTCCCCTATCCCCTTTGTCTCCCTCTCCTCCACCTTTCTCCTTGGTCGACAACAATGGGAGAGCACCACCAAGAGAGAGGGAAAAAGCAATGGAGTGCAAGGAGGAGGTGTCTACTATAGTGGGTACCGTAACAGTGATGGTGCTACTGTAGCAAATTCATGCTATAGTAGCATGCTAGGGTTTGCCCCTCCTTTTATTGGTGGGCCAGTTGCCCACTTGGGCTTTGGTGCTGTGGGCTTCTAGCCCACAGCCCAGGTTTCCAGAATAACGCAAAACCCACCTTTTCTCCTTCTAATATTTCACTTTTGAACGGCTTTCTTCCTTAGAACAATTCGGAGTATTACAGATTCGCACGACCGCTAGTCAGGCTACAGGCGAAACACTATTTTTCTTAGTTTTTTGTGCTGAAGCTATGCTTCCACTTGAACTAAAGATTTGGTCGACAAGGGTCAAAACCTATAACGACTCTGGCCAAGAACAACTTTAGGATAATGACATCAATCCACTCAAAGAAAAGAGGAACCAAGCCTTAATCCGTTCGGTAGTCTACCAACAAGCCCTACACAAATACTATGATCATATGATCCAACATACCTCACAGTCTTGCTGTAGGTGACTTGGTATTGAAAAAGATTCAATCGTAGTCTAATCGGAACAAACTTTACACATTGGTCAAAGAGGCATGACTAGTCTCAGTACGAGTAGCAATGGTAGATGGTAGAGTTCTTTCTATTTCATGGAACATCGACCAGTTGTGAAAGTTCTATGTGTAATCTCCTGCATTATCAATAAAGTTTATGTTTTCTTCAATCTTTATTGTCCTAAAATATCCATTGAGCAACACTTCGATTATTTTTCGATCACCTTTTAAAACACTTGGTTTTCTTTACACTGGTCAAAGGAAGGTAACATTACCTAGTCGAAATCTTTCCTCTCTACACGTGGTCTTACCCACTAGAAGGAACTTCCTAATGTCGATCTGTTCCTAACTTTAGCTGCCAATACAAGGAAAATAAGTTCAACAAAATGCGGTCAAAATAATTTTAAGCAAGCTCTTTTTAACCATTTACTTAGTTTCTTTAGTTAATTTTACGAAAAGATTTCTAAGTGAGTTGGGCATTTATAGCTTGTTCGACTACTTTTGATCCACTCGATTTTATTAACCTAGTTAGCGGAAGTAACATCACCTAGAAGGAACCTCCTAGCGTCGATCTGTTACTAACTCTTACTACTAGTACAAGAAAAATCGAGATCAACAACAAAGGTCGAACTAATTTTAAAAGCAAGTTTTTTTCTTTCCACTATTTACTTAGTTTATCTAATTAAACTAACCAAATAGTCAGGGGCTAGGATAAAGTTATAATTATGACTTTAATTCTTAGTCTTAAAATTCAATTCTCATTTTTTATTTTTGTCTTATGAGTTACTAACTATTCGAAAAGACAAATTGTAGGAAATTAAGATTTATATACATAAGCAAGAAATTGTTTTTACAAAGAAAATCCTATTACGAACTACTTTGGTGGAGGAGATCCAATCTGCATCTCCTCTGCGACCTTCTTGCTGACTGGCTGCACTTCTTTGATCAGTTGTGCTGCCTCTGCTTCAGAGCAGTCGAAGTCAGGTCGATGTTGAAGGCTAAGACTCAGGTCATGAGCCGTAAGTTTTGCAAGAGCAAAACTTATCGTGCCTTCGACCGCTTGTCTTATCGAATCAGCTTGATTGGTCTTCGAAGTATTTATCAACTCTTGTAGTGCTCCAACCTGCTATCCAATGATGCTCGTATGTCCGAACATGGTGTCTTCAAGAGGAGTGACCTCCTCAGCACTAAGTCCACCGAGCACATTGTTTAGGAGAGAAATGTTGTCTTGAAGATTTATCTTCGTAGCTTTCTGTAGGATCGTAATGGCAATCAGAAGGGGGGGGGTAGAATGATTGCAGCGAATAGATCACCAAATTCAAACTCCTGCTTGTGTGAAAGAACTTCAGGAACCTCTCGGATGACTCTTGAAGAACTTCACAACAAAGACCACCTCAGGCGCATAGCAAGAACAACAAAATCAGAGACAAAGTAAAAGCAAATCTGAGCTTTATTTCTTAAGCTGAATTTGTGTCTACAAAGCGCTCATCAAGCACCCCTCAAAGCCTCCAATCGAAGGACCTATCAGTTTTCGCTAAAACACCGTAACACAAGCAGTATGAAAGACTACGGGTGAAAGGCGCACTCAAAAGCTCACGGATAATGGTCCCCTCTGCCTCTTTTTATAGGCAAAGTTCTATCCGTGTCAACAACGAATAACACAATCTACCTTTCCAAAAATCAAGGGACCCGAAACCCTTACCAACACGGGTTTTACCAAAATCACTCAAACTTTCCAAAACCGACAATATCCAGAATCTCCTCACGCCGTAAGCCTCCAAGAAACCGCCTCCCGTAGCTTCAACGCGAACCATCTTTGATCTCCACGAGCTCCAACGTGATCCAAACCACCTCGTAACATCCACGACTTCCAAGACCTCAGATTCTCCCCATCCTAGTCTGAGTCAACTTCGTCACCGACCGTGATTCAACTTCACGCTCAACCTGCACATGCAAAGACCAAAAAAACCAAATCTTGGCATAAGTTGTCCAATTTGACCATCCATTAGCTCACACACGCATAAACACTATCATGCATCGTGCAACACACTAAAGCTCATGAATTTAACTTAACCTAAGCCAAAATCTCAAAATGACAGATTGACAGAGCACGATCGGTCATACCGCCACATTAGCCTCGGTACTATCAAGACCGGTGATCGTCTTTCTTTCAAACACTTCAGTACTACCACTCCTCGGGAAATCTCAAAATCTTCCAAAAACATGCTCTCTGGAAATTCCATACCGCAACCTTGCGGTCATACCTTTGTGCGGTACTACCGCCGTTCAAACTGCGGTATTATCGTCATGCGGTCGTACCGTTCCACAGCTGCGGTACTACCATTTTTCACTTATCAAACCTTGTTAGAAACACTCTCTCTCTGAAAAACCAACCACGGTACTACCGCTTTCACAAGCGGTACGAATGTTTGTCAAAACGTTCAAGAGCTTTAAAAGAAGCGCGGACGCTCTAGATTCTTTGGCCGATCGGACCACGCTTCACAACCGTTGGATTTAGAAACACTGTAGCAAGTCCGAACGTTTCCCTTGATATCAGCCGTCAGATTTCAAATCAAAGGCTCACAATCCTTGAAGAGTTCGGACGGTCCGAACGTTCCTCTCAAATATGAGCTGTTAGATCAAGATCTAACGGTTCGAGCAAAACACCGTTCGGAATCAGTGACTTGCGGTACTACCGTGCTTTACAAGCGGTCCTACCGCAATCTGGTAGTTCCGCAGATACAAAGCCGGTACTACCGCTATCAAGAAAATCCAAAAGCCAAAAATAAGTCTTCGGGAAATTTCATACCGCCAACAATTGCGCGATTGTTCAAGACAATGTAGTTCCATGACACAGAGCCGGTACTACCGCAAAACCTGACAAATGCTGATTTTCGACAGAATTCAACAGAACTCAAAAGCATGTCAGCATCTAAGATCACATGCATGTTCCAAAGACAATGTATTCATCTTAAAACACCAAGACTAAGTCTTTCTTATTGTCAATGTGTTTATCATCAAATATCATGATCAAAAACCTCTTGGTCTAACAATCTCCCCCTTGATGAATACATTGACAATACAACCAGAATCAAGAGATGAATGTTTTGAAAGAAAATGTCAAAGACTCAAAGCTGCAGCTAAAAAATTTTTCCTTCAACACAAGAAAAGCAAATTTTTGCAAAGATTTCTTTCAGTTTTCTCCTCCTTTGGCAATGTGATCATCAAGAGCTTCAAAGAAGGAGCAAGAAAAAGTCCAGAAGCTTTGGAGAATTAATGGATTAACCAAGCCATTTGGTTGAGTAGAGCTAACAGGGTCATATAAATTGATATACCATATAGCAATGGCCAGACAAGTATTTCAAAGTGATGAGACAATTTAGATTCATGACAGACATATCATACAATGACTAAAAAGATTATAAGACCACACATAGAAGTCATCAAAAAGTGAGAGCCAAACAGTGAGACAAACTTAAATCTGGATGAGCTACCAGTCTCATGTATCATCCTTTTGCTCCACTTTCAATTTTTATTTGCATGTGGCATGCTTGCAGCATACTTCTTCTCAAGGATGGCATGCTTGAAGCATACTTCTTCTCAAGGATGGCATGCTTGAAGCATACTTCTTTTGATTGAATCACTTTTTTGTGTATTTTTTTAAAAGATACATAGCTATGTATGGCATGCTTGAAGCACACTTCTTTTCATGTGAGCACTGTTATGTACCCTCTTTTTTTTTGTTTGATACACAACTATGTATGGCATGCTTGAAGCACACATCTTTTCAAATTCCTTTTCTCAACCCTTTATCTTTTATAACATACCAAATTGAGTGAGCAACACAGGATTGAAATGAGAGACATTCTTGCTTCAAATCCAAGATTTAAAATAAGACTCACAAACAAGCTTATCCTTTTGAATAAACATCACCAAGTGATACCAATAATCAATTTAGTCAAAGATTTCAGCCATGTCATGCTTTAGTTCTTTATGCAGCAAGTTTATTAAAACCAGTTAAGATCAAAGCTACATAGCACATGAATAAATATGATAAAGAGAGCTCTACTACTCTTTTTGTTTCAATGGCTTGGACTTAATGAATTGTGAGACAATGAGAATAATCAAAGCTTCTGAAATTTTGATCAAACAGCTCCCCCTCAAAGTAAGCCCATAGGATGAACAACACCTAATTCACTCCGCAAACAAACAAATCGAGAAGTATCAAGCGGCTTAGTGAAAATATCAGCAAACTGAAAATCAGTTTCAACAAAGTGAAGAACAATATCACCCTTTTCAACATAATCTCTGAGAAAGTGAAATCTGATATCAATGTGTTTGGTTCTAGAATGTTGCACTGGATTCTTAGCAATGTTAATAGCACTAGTGTTATCACAATAAAGAGGAACACTACCCAATTCTAAACCAAGATCTCTGAGAGTAGAAGAAATCCAAAGGACTTGAGAGCAACTAGCAGCAGCAGCAACATACTCAGCTTCAGCAGTTGATTGAGCAATAGAATATTGTTTTCTAGAAAACCAAGACACTAATGATGTGCCTAAAAAATGACAAGTGCCAGATGTGCTTTTTCTATCAATTCTACACCCCGCAAAATCACTATTTGAGTATGCACGCAAAGTAAGACAGGATGAAGATGAATAGAAAAGACCAAATTCTAAGGTTGATTGGAGATACTTGAGAATTCTTTTCACAGCCTGTCGATGGGATGCATGAGGTGAAGCTTGAAATCGAGCGCATAAGCATACAACAAAGTGTATATCCAGCCTTGAAGCAGTCAAATAGAGTAGAGAGCCAATCATACTCCTGTATTCTTTTTGATCCACTGCCTCACCTTCTTCGTCTGGGTCAAGAACAGTTGTAGACCCCATTGGTGTAGAGATGGGCTTGCAAGTTGCCATGTCAAAACGCCTAAGAAAGTCTTTAGTATACTTGGTTTGATAAATGAAATTGCCTTGCTTGGTCTGTTTTACTTGCAAGCCTAAGAAGTAAGTTAACTCTCCCATCATACTCATCTCGAACTCCCTACTCATAGTATCTAAAAACTTGGAAACCAAAGCATTAGAGGAGCCCCCAAAGATGATATCATCCATATAAATCTGAACAAATAATATATCATTGCCATGTCGAAATGTGAACATAGTTTTGTCTACCTTGCCTATTTGAAAATCATTTTTTAACAGAAAAAGCTTTAGCCTTTCATACCAAGCTCTAGGAGCTTGCTTCAAACCATACAAAGCTTTTGACAATTTGAAAACATGATTAGGAAACTTAGGATTTTCAAAACCAGGTGGTTGCTTAACATAAACTTCCTCTTCAATGTAGCCATTAAGAAAAGCACTTTTAACATCCATTTGGTACAATTTAAAATATTTAGATGCAGCAAATGCTAAGAGAATTCGAATAGCTTCTAGTCTAGCTACAGGAGCAAAAGTTTCACCAAAATCAAGATCCTCCACTTGAGAAATTCCCTGAGCAACAAGTCTAGCCTTATTTCTAATAACAACATCATCCTCACTTTGCTTATTTTTAAAAACCCATTTAGTTCCAATTACATTATGTCTATGAGGAGGTTCAACTAAGGTCCAGACTTTATTTCGCTCAAAGTTTTCTAATTCTTCATGCATGGCATTGATCCAAGACTCATCAGATAAAGCGTAACTTACATTATTAGGCTCAAAAGAGGCAACAAAAGCAGAATGAGCATGTGAGTCAGGAGAAGTGAACTTAGAACGTGTTACCCTTTCATGAATGTCACCAATCATCAGCTCTGGAGGATGAAGTCGCTGAATCCTCAATGGTGCAGAAGGTTTTGAACTAGCTTCAACATCATGAACATCTTCTGCAGTTTGTTCATCACTTGGTGGTGGCTTAACAACGGGTGTACGATCATCAGCAGGTGATGGCATGGGAGATGAAAAATCAAAATCATCTTCTTCATTAAGGAATATGCTTTTGGACTCCCCCTGAACTTGTGTTCCTGAAATATCAGTTCTAGAACAAGTACTGACCTCATCAAAAGTAACCTCACAAGTCTCAACAATTTTGTTAGTTTCCAGATTAAGAACACGATAGCCACGTGAGTGAAGGGGATATCCAAGAAAAATGCCATCTGTTGATCTATATTCAAACTTGTCCAGATTACCATGTTTAAGAATAAAACATTTACATCCAAAAATTCTAAAGTGAGAAACACTGGGTTTTTTTTTGCCAAATCTCAGCTCATAAGAAGTCTTGTGCAAAGAGGCTCTCAAGAATACTCTATTTGAAACATGACAAGCAGTTGAGATAGTTTCTGCCCAATACTTCCTAGGAGTAGCATGTTCATCAAGCATAGTCCTTGCCATCTCAACCAAGGTTCTATTTTTCCTCTCTACAACACCATTCTGTTGTGGGACACGAGGAGAAGAAAATTGATGTTCCAAACCTTTTTCAAAGCAAAAAGAAGCAAATAAGGAGTTTTTAAATTCAGTACCATTATCACTTCTTATTGTTTTCACAGTACCATGCAGTTCATTATGAAGTCTAATAAATAAATCGTTGAAATGACCAAAAGCCTCATCTTTAGACACCATAAAGTACACCCAAGAGTATCTAGAGAAATCATCAACAATCACAAGAATGTACCACTTACCTCCAACAGATTGAACTCTAGAGGGACCTACAGTATCCATATGCAACAATTGTCTAGGGCCATCTGTGATGATTACAGAAATAGGAAAATGAGGGGCAGCAACCATCTTACCATGTCGACAAGGAGAGCAAACCAAATCTTTATCACCCTTAAGTTTAGGTAGCCCCCTAATGAGATCCATTCCACTAATTCGAACAAGATGATCAAAACCAATATGTCCTAATCTACGGTGCCAAAAGAATACATCCCTGGATTCGGAAGCTACCAAGCATCTAACATTAGGTGAAAAGAATGATTGAAATTGTGGATATCATGGGGATATGCTCATGATCTTAGGATGATGATACAATTGGCAATGGCGTTGAAGGTTTGTCGAATCTCGTGTTTTTGGCAAAGTTCAAAGGGCTGTTAGGCAAGCGGCAGTCTAACCAGCCAAAGCGGCGGTATGATCGGGCAGGAGGGTGGTCAAACCGGCTTTGGGAAATTGGTCAGACCGGCCATTATGAGATGTTGGATTTTTGAGCTGGGCCAAAAATAGAGGGTGTAGGCAAGAGAGTAGATTCTACTGCTCTTGGTCTCACAATTTTTGGAGCTTCCAGGCAAAAGTTCTATTGGATTGAAAATTCCAGTAGGTTTCGGATTTCCAGGGAGGAAATTTGGCTAAGTCTTTCACTAGCGGTCAGACCGGCCTTTGGTTGGCGGTCAGACCATTTTGGGAGCAGTCCGACCGCCAAGGGTGGTGGTCTGATCGGTTTGGCTTGTTTCATCGGCCCGCATGGCGGCGATTTGTGGTTGTTAGGTCAACTTCATGGTTATCATTGCATATATGTTGCATGATGCATGTTTTGGCTAACGTGGGTCAAGTTGTGAAGAACTTGTTCCCAGAAATGGTTTCTTGGTCTATTGCTGTGCAGGTTGCTTGCAGGTCTATGACGATCAATGGCGAGGTGGATCAGGACTAAGCTTAGAGAGCTGAGGTCCAAAACGATCAAGGATGCTGGGTGAGGTCAAAGGACTCAAGCGGGGTGCAGGATGGACAAGGATGACCGAACGGGCAATTCGGCGCGACTGGTTGGATCAAGCAACGCGGGAGTCGTTGCAAGTGCTCAGTGGTGCCGGTGGGATCCGGACGGGAGAGACTTGACGAAATGGAGTCGTTGATCAACCTACACGTGGCGAAGCAGGCGAGTGCTTCGCGCAGATGGACTTGGTCTTTTGGAGAAGGATCGAGAAGGGGTATTTTGGTAATTTCACCAAATACCACCTTGGTGACCTTTTGGCTATACCGCGGCATGGGTCAGCACATGGCGAAGCGGTTTAGGTCAATCGATGATGAAGACGGCGCTTTGAGATGCGTGCGTGTGTTAACCCATTTGTGTGTGGGGTCTAATGGGTGCCCTAATGGAATATTCTCTAGGATCTAGCCTCCACTATATAAGGGCTAAGTGCTGGTTGCACTTGGTAACTCTTGGCCATTTAGATAACCCTATTTTGTGTTTTAGGGTTTGGGATGAAAGAAGGAGAGCTAGGGTTCTAGAGAGGGATTGATTTCAGTGCTCAAGTGTTGAGCTTTGTCCTCTAAGTGGGAGTGGCTGTAAACAACAATCATCCATCTATCCAAATCAATCCAACTAGATTTCACAAGATGAGTCTCTATTTCGTTCTTGTGTTCATCCTCTCTATTTGATAATTTTGGGTCTTTCTTTGATCCGAGAGTTTTTACTTGGTTTTTCCTCTTGATCTTGCTTGCTGGGATATGTGGGAACCCATCTAGGTTCATCTTGATCATCAATCATCTACGAGCAAGCTTTTGGATCTAAGTTTTGGTTTTGCCCGGTTTTGGTGAAGAAATGGTGATTTTCGGCGGTTTTGCTCTTGAGAGATTTTGGCTTGATTCTTCCTATGATTGAGAGTGCTAAGATGTATGGGAGACCATCCTTAGCCATCTTGGATTAATTCATCCCATGAAATCATCTCAATCACCGCTTTCGTATTTGGCTCGGTTTTGAAGCACCCTCTGTTCAAACTGAAAAAGATAGGAACTTTGGCATGGATCTCTGCAATCTTTGATTGGAATAGGTTCCTAATATCTTTAAGAAGGTGTGTCTCAAATTTCGTGGAGTTTGGCCTTACGGATCAAAAGTTAGACCGATTTGAGTTTCGATTTTCGGGCTGTCTGTGTTGATTTTGCTGTTCATCGTCAGGAGTGGTCAAACCGCCCATCTGAGAGGTCAGACCGCTAGGCAAATTGGTTAGACTGCCCTTGTGAGAGGTCTGACCGCTAGGCAAAATATTTGACCCGCCAATTTGAGAGGTCTGGCCGTCCAACTATTTGCAAATTGAGTTCTTGGTTATTTTGGGTGTTTTGCGTCGGGGTTTTGATTGGATTCAATACAAGTCTTCCACTGTGCTTGTATATTGATCTTCATAGCTTCATAGCTATTGGAGTGAGATTGGTGTTGAATCTATTCTTTGTGAAAAAGTGAGCGTGCTCCTATTCACCCCCCCTCTAGTCGCCTTTCCAGTCCTACAAGTGGTATCAGAGCCAAGTTTGCTCTTTTGTGATCTTAACTGATCTTTGAGCATGGCGACTAGTGTTCCGACTTGTGAGTGCTTCTTTGCATCTTATCGTAGTTCTTTTGCCGTTGATGTCCGTCGTGACGAGAGACTTGAACATACGATTTTTATGATGTCTATTAAGGAGCAATTCACCTGCGATATTTGTGGCTATCCTTTTTGTTTTGATTGCCCTAGTTTCAGGGATGAGATTCGCTTAGAGCCTGAGGAGAAGGAGCCCGTTGGCATATGCACAGTAGCTTTTGAGGATGAGCATGATGAAGAGTTTTTTGAGAATGATAGTGATGACTCTTCCGAGGACGATTCTCTACTCAAGCTAAGCAAGGTGAGCAAAGAAAAACTCATTGATTGCTTGATTTCATATGAATATAAGTTGCATGCTCTTAGGAAGAAAATGAAATTGCTAGAAAGAGAAAAGGATGATTTGTCTCATGAGCTCTTCGAATTAAAAACCTCCATGAATGCTTATGATTCATTGTTTGTAGACATGGAGAACTTAAATAATTCTTTTGCTTGCCTAAAATCTGAAAATGAAATTTTGAAATCAAATGCTTCTATGCCATGTGATTCTTGTGTTGCCTTACATCGTGAGCTTGATAATGCTAAGTTAGAAATAGGCAATCTTAGTTCTATAGCTAGAAATAATTGTGATTCTTGTGTAGGCATGCTTGCTGATTTTGAGAAGCTTAAATTGACTAATTCCTTTCACCTTGAGCAATTAGAGAATGCTAGGGCTGAAATTATTGATATCAAAGCTAGGCCTTGTAGCATGTGCTTAGAATATGAAAAATTGCTTAAGGATGGTTTAGTCTTTTGCAAGAATTGTGCTCGTTTAGAAATTGAAATTGATGACTTGAATTGCATGCTTAATACGAAAGCATCATTAATTTCTTGCACATCTTGCATTGATTTGAAGAGCGAGATTGAGTCATTGAAGAAATTGCGCGATGATATGAGCGCCAAGTCATGTGACTCTTATATTTGCCTTCACTCCGATATTGATGTTCTCAAGATTTCTTTTGCTTCTTTGCACTCGGAGTTGAAGTCTTTTTGTGCTAAACGTGAGTCATTTGATGTTCGTTTTTGTGCCATCGCTTTGGATAGCTCTTCTTTGGGAGGTTCGACTCTTTCGAACTCTTCTTGTGTTGTCCAAGGGATTTCCAAAGACAAGGGTGCTTCTTTCTCAAATGGTACTAAAGCTTCAAAAGAGAAGTATCATTGCACCTTTTGTAAGAAGAATGGACACACTTTTGAGTTTTGCTTTCGCCGTATGAAACATGAGCGTCGTCGTACCTCTAGGAACACACATAGTCTTTCTCATGGCATGTGTGAGTCTAGTGCCGATACGAGGACGATTTATGGTGTTGCTTCTTCCAGCTTGTCCCAAAGGACTTCTTCTTTGAGCGACAATGGTTCTTTGTCCTCTCGGACTATGTCTACTAGTAGACCTTTACACCATTGCTCATTTTGTGGGAAGAATGGACATCATGTGGATTTCTGCTTTCGGCGTGCAAAACATTTGCGTCGAGCTCATGCTTCTAGGTCTCCTAGTGGGCATAGTCTTTCTCATGACATGCACACTAAAGAGCCAAGCACGAGGACTCGCTTTGTTGATGGCTTCTTTGACACCTTTTCTAGTGGTGTTGGACAGCATCGTGGTCTTGGCTTCCATGGTTTTGCTTTTAGTCCACAAGCTTCCACGAGTGTGACACCTTGATTTTCAGAACCTTTTTGAAGATTTCAAAATAAAAAGAACCATTTTGTTTTGATGAGAATTCAAAGCTTAACTTGAAATTTCAAATTGGATTTAAGTTGACTAACTCAAACTTCAACTAAAATTCCTTGATGGTTTGTTGAGTTGTTGGAGTTTTGGGGATCTTCCCTCTTCTGTCCAGATTTTGTCCATCTTTGGACCAGACTTCCCTAGGTCCGGATCTCCCTCTTTGGATCTTCTCTGGCTTAAAACCTTCCCAGGCCTACGCCTTTCTCTGGTTCATTTGAGTTCTTTTGGAACCCTCTTGAAACTTTCTGTGTTCACTCGGACTTCCTCTTTGCTTTGGTCCATGTAACCCTCCTAGGGAAACTCCTTTCTCTGCCAACCCGGTGTTACCGCTCCCAACTCGCAGTAATACCATTCCTCGGGACCACTCTGTGGACCTCCTCGTGCCCTTTGAACCTTCTTGAACTCACTTGGACCTCCCCGTGTCCTTCAGGACCTCCCCATGTCCTCTAGAACCTCCCCTTACCTTTATTGGCCCACCCCATGTCCTACCGGACCTCCCTATGTCCTCTAGGACCTCCTCCTTGTTCATTTGGACCTCCCCTTGTCCTACAGGACCTCCCCATGTCCTCTAGAACCTCCCTTTGCCTTATTTGGGTCTTTCCGTGCCCGCCAGGAGCTTCCCAGGTCCTCCAGGACCTCCTCCTTGTCTATTTGCACCTATATCGCTTGTGAATCGTCCGATTTGCCTTAGACGGTTTGATCTTGGTGAGACGTTCAGATGGTCCGAACTTCCCACCTTCTCTGAGCCCTTAGATCTTGGCTGGACGATCCGATTTGCAGAGGCGTTCGGACGGTCCGAACGTCCCAACCATTATGGACCACCCGATTCAATTCAATGGCTGAGATCTAGCACTAGCTTGGTTGGTTCGAACGACCCAATCATTTTGGGTGATCCGATTGAAATCCAGCAGCTCCTACTTCCCCCGCTTCCTATCTCGCTATCGCCCTCCCTCCTCGAAGATCTGGCCGTTAAGACCTCCCCCTTGGAGATCTTAACCGTCCAGACCTCCCTCCTTGAAGATCTGGCGGTTAAGATGTCCCCCTTGGAGATCTTAACCGTCCAAACCTCCCTCCTTGTAGATCTGGCCGTTAAGACGTCCCCCTTGGAGGTCTTAACCGTCCAGACCTCCCTCCTTGTAGATCTAGCCGTTAAGACCTCCCCTTGGAGATCTTAACCGTCTGCATTCTCCTCCTTGTAGATCTGGCGTTAAGACCTCCCCTTGGAGATCTTAAGCGTCTGCATCTCCTTCTTGTAGATCGGCCGTTAAGACCCCCCCCTTAGAGATCTTAACCGTCTAGACCTCCCTCCTAGAAGATCTGGCCGTTAAGACCTCCCCCTTGGAGATCTTAACCATCCAGACCTCCCTCCTTGTAGATCTTGCCGTTAAGACCTTCCCCTTGGAGATCTTAACCGTCCAGACCTCCCTCCTTGAAGATCTGGCCGTTAAGACCCCCCCCCCTTGGAGATCTTAACCGTCCAAACCTCCCTCCTTGTAGATCTAACCGTTAGGACCTCCCCTTGGAGATCCTAACCGTTCAAGACCTCCCTTGCGAGTGAGGACCTCCTCTTGACCTTTGCAGGCGTCCCCGTTTGCATTTGATCTTGGCCATTGGACCTCCCTTCCGGAGATCCAACCGCCTAGACCTCCCTTGCGGGTGAGGATCTCCTCTTAACCTTTGTAGACCTCCCCGTTTGCATTTGATCTTGACCGTTGGACCTCCTTTTTGGGAGATCCAACCGTCGGGACCTCCCCAGTGGGTGAGGACCTCCCCTTGTTCTCTGCGGGACCTCCTCAAGATCTCCGCAGGACCTCCCTTCGGGTCATGGCCATCCCCACTTGGCAGTCACACCCAGTTTTCTTTTATCCTTTGACTGTGTCCTTGTGCATGGAAGTCTTCCCCACATTTAATGCATGTTGAATCGCATTAAATGCTACCACTTTTGCAGCACTCGTGACATGCTTTTGTCACATCTCTTGCCTGCCCTCGTGGTCCTTTCTACCAACTCCTGAACACCATAGCTTGGGAAAGCTCCATGGCTCCAGCTATATATAGCTTGGGCAGCCCTTCCTCTCTCACTTTCTCCTCATTTTCACTCTTTGGCTTAACCGAGCATACCTTAGACCTCCCTCCAAGTTTTTGGACCTCCTCTCTTGAGTCTGAGGACCTCTCCAGCAAGCTCTTGGGACCTCCTCCTGACCTCCCAACCTCTCAGTTGGTTTTGTGTTTTGAATTTATTTGGAGTTTCTTTGGATCTTGTTGGAGCTCTGTTTGAGTTATTTAGTTTTCAACGTGTAGATCACGAAGGCCGTGAGGAGCAAGAGTTCCTTGAAGAAGAAGAAGAAGCTCAATATTGTGAGCAAGGCAAGTTATACTCTTGATCATATTGCACCCATTACTTCAAGATACTTATGTTGTTTTCAAAGATGTATGCATGCTTACTTTTACTAAGTTATTTTAATGCCTATCTTTTGGTTCATAGCTATACCCAATCCCTTTGTATGGCCACTGTCTATGTTGAATCAACCACCTTGTCACCTTAGATAAAATCTAGTTTTTGCAATAGTAAGGACTAGAGGTTTATGAAAAATGAATGCTTAGTCTTGCTTAGACAAAAATCTTGATTTGGGGAGTTTTGGCCAAAAATATCACTTGTTCAAATGATTTGGGCCATGACATTGGTGTGTCATGGAGGTTTCGGCCATGGCATTGGTGTGTCATGGGGGTTTTACAAATGGCCATGGCGTTGGTGCGCCATAGAGGCTTGAAAAGCAAAGTAATGGAAAATGGATTTGGACTTGGGTGGCACTAGGTGTTTGGTTGGTGCAAGTCTATGCACGGGGGGTCGTGTGATCTGACGCCCCAGGGTTGAGGTGGCCGCCCAGGTCAGTTAAGGACCGGTCTGCGAGTGTATATTTGCTATGCCTATAATGGGCTATGCCACAATCGTGCAACCACATGTCTCCAGAATGGGGCGTGGGATCTGGCCGAATAATTTGCAGAGTTCCATCATGGTTGATCCGGCTGGTGTGTGGGTGGTCTTTATGGCCTGTCGTTTATGACTATGTAATCCCCACTAGCTCAAGAGGGGGCCTAAACCCTGCGGACAGAAAGTCCAATGGGAGCGAAACCTTAGAGTGGGTGGACTGTGGTGGAATGATGCATTGTAAAGCCCTTGTCATGTGCTCTAGACCTCTCACCAAAGAAAGTGTGAGGTGATATCGACGAATGCCAAGCAAACTAGAGAATTCATGTCATGTGGGTAAAGTGTACAACCTCTACAGAGTGTAAATCTATTCGAATAGCCGTGTCCGCGGTCATGGACATGCTGGCAATGTCACTCAAAGTTAGATCTTGGCTTTTGGGTTTAAAAGGACTTGTGAAATGGTTTTGGATTCTTATCCAAATTGGGTTTGGGCGGGAAGCCTTGTGACAGGCGGGTATCCTTCACCATCTTGATGATGAATGTTATCCAATTGAAAATGGAATTTACAAAAATGAATTTTAACTATTGTTACCTGCCTTGAAACTTAGTACTTGTAATTGAAATAAAATTGGCTTTATGCAAATCAACCCTAATATGCCTTCCCTTGATATATCCCTATGCATGTCATTCTGTTAATTGACGGGTGTAACTTGCGAGCACGGTTGTTGTACTCACTCTTGCTTGATTAATGAATTGAGCAGGTGAAGAATTCTATGATGATGAAGAGGACCAAATCAATTAGGTCGCGCCCTCCAGCCAATCACCTGTGGTGTAATGGATGGAGTCTGTCTTTTGGTATTTCCGCTGTGTGTGTTGCTCTTGGTTGCTGCAGCTTGTAAGCAACCCCTTGTAATCAACTCCCTTTTGATGTTAATAAAGCCTTTTGTGGATGTATATGTTATCACTTGCTTGCTGTGAGAACCAGTCATTGATCTCTGGGGGCTAGTTTAGATCACAGAGGACTTGAGGCTTGTTCCCAAGCCCCACGACCTCCTCGGCTTGGTTCCTCTCGGACCTCCCTCGGGTCAGGAAGTGGAGCGTGGGGAGGTCTGAGGTCCAACGACCTCCTCAGGGTTAGGACCCCAAACCTACGAGTGGTCCAACCGGACCTCTCGAGAGGTCTGGGCGGTCTTACCGGGATGCCCCACGGGACGTCCTGGGAGTCCTTTACGGACCTCCCAGGAGGTCCTGAGGGACCTCTCGGGTAAGCCCTAGGCCGGGTCGTCACAACGAGGCAGTATTTCCGCCATTTTCCAAGAGGTGGACCTTGTTTTGTTCATCGAGGTACACACCCACGACGAGGTTGTGTGATTTCTTTTGATGCTTTTGTTGGTTCTCATCTTGGTGCTTTCAAGCAAGGCCATCGCCGTTTTTCTAGAGATGGGCCTCGTTTTCCTCATCGTGCTATCCACTCGCGGCATGCCTTCAAGGATGATGTTGGATCTTCTTTCATGGACCAACATTCGCATCATGCTAACTCACATAATGGTTCGACTGCCTCTAGTGGTGGTGTGTCCAAGGTTTGGGTTCCCAAGCATTTACTCTCTAACCCTTCGGGATCCAAGACTTGGACACCTTGCCTTTCTCATGTGTAGGTACCAAGAAAGCGGGTTGGAGAACATGGACTTAATCGGTTCTGTTCTTTTGCTTCATTACATGATCAGAACACTTGATGGTTCTCCACCCTCATGATGGCCTCCAAGAGGCATGTGCTTTCATGATCAGCGTCTTCACATGTTTTGGTAAGCTATCTTTCACCTTCATGCATTTCCTTTCATGATTATTCATTCTTGGCATGTTGTGCTTGTTTTGTGCTCACTTGTATCATTTTGGCATGTGTTACTCCTTTGATATCTTTCATCATGCTTTTATCTTGCTTATATATCCATGTATCATATTGTTGTTCTTAATTTCCATGGGTGTATGAGCTTGGTTTTGTCATCAAGAGCTTGTACTGATTTGATACATTTATCATCTTGCTCTTGTTGATTTTTGTCTTCTTTATCCACTTGTTTACTTGATATCCATGTTAGCATATTTTATTCATGATTTGTTCTCTAATATGCTTTATGCTTACATGGTTTTTGTGCCTTACAGTTAATTGTGGATGCATGAGTCTTACCATAGCTTTCACTAGCATGCTTTATCTATGACTGTACATATGATGTGTGATTTGCTATGTGCTTGTTTGCTTGCTCCTATGCCTTATTGTGGATTAAGGATAGTTTGAGCTTTGTCTTGTCTTGGATAGCATGTGCTGCAATTAATTTGTCTATCTCCATACTCATGTCTTAAATTGTTGATTATATGCTTTCATGAGTTTTGGTTCATTTGCTGCTATCCTTGCTAGTCATGCGTCTTGGTACTATTTCCCTAGATAATGTCTCACTAACCCAGTACCAAGGCATAGATTTCTTTTGTCTATTTGGTGTAGTCTTTTAGCTGAGAAGAAGAACATGTGGTCCAACAAGTGGTATCACCTCAGCTGTTGGTTCTTCTTCATATGTGCATTCAATGCTGGCAATCACTTCTTGGAGACGAAGGAATTTGAGATGAGGATGATGGGTGAGCGCAACTACCTTCTGAAGCTTCAAGGAATGGATCTTCATCCATCATGACTACATCTCACTGCCAAGCAGTGCGACTCAGGTTCGAGCTTCTATACCTTACTTGTATGTATGGTATCCCTAGTCTACCTTGCATACCATCTGGGTTGTGTTAGGTGTTGGGCTTGTCGAGTTCAGGGTAGATAGGAGGCTCTGTCTTAGCATGTGTTCTTTCTAGGCACTCTTCTTATCCCATGTTTTCTAGGATGCACTTCTCTCACAGCCTAGGTCGAACTTATCTCCCAATCACTAGTCTTAGCAGGCTTTGAGCTGCCTGTAAGCTTTTTAGTGTTGGTGTTTCGCCCCCTAGCTTTTCAAGTTGCTTTCCCTAGAGATCGTGTGGTGTTTGATGTCTTTGTGCTATCTTGTGGAGTTTCTGGCTTTTTTGGCAGGTTTCTTCCCTCAAAACCGTTTAGACCCAACAAGGTTTGCCACCTTGAGAAGCGAGTTAGGGATAATTTATCCCTAAGGGTTGGTTTGAGGGGGAGTTAGTTCGTTTCTGAACTTTCCTTGTTCATCTAAGCTTTCCTTGTTCATGTGAACTTTTTGTGGATCTTTTCTGATACCTTCTTCAAGTGGTATCTTCTTCGGATCCTTTTGATCTTCTTGATCTTTTTAGGCTTTTAAGTCTTTTGTGCATCTCATTGTATCTTATTGCATTCATATGAAAATCCAAAAAGATGCATTGTAATATAAGCTTTACCACTTCTATCTTTTAATTGATGAAGCTTTGCTTATTACCCTATTGAGCTTTAGTATTTTAATTCTTGCTCAAGAGCGTGTCTAGTTCTTTGACTTGCTAGAATTATCATGCTTTAACATATGCAGCAATGTCTTTGCTAAATGAGCTAGCACTTTAAACAACTTGAACTAAAAAATTGCAATTTATGGATCTTTTAGCTACTTGCACAATTAGTGATCCTTTTGTGACACTAGCCCTGTCAAAATTGCTTTGTTAGCTCTTGAATCTAGAATTGAACATTTTTGGAGCTTCTTGTTCTTTTAAGAATCTAAAATTGCTCTTGTGAAAAATGAAAAATGATCTCTTTTGTGCAAAAAAACTGATCTCACCAATTCTTTCTCATGAGGCAGCTTGCCATTGTACTAGGTATGAACTCAGGGGGAGTTTTGGATGACCTAGATCACTCTTTTAAGCTTTCTGTGCTTGAGATGGTCGCGGCAAGGCTTGAGATCTAGCACATGGCTAAAAAGCAAATTATCAAAATTGGTTGAAGCTTAGAAAGAGGTTGTGGATGGCTCCTAGTCCAGGACCTTCTTTACTAAGATAGACCTTTAATCAACTTGAATATTCATTGCAAATGAAAAACAGTTGAAAATTGGGCTTTTGAGGTATTTTGAGCTAAATGATTCAATTCAGAACTTTTTGTCTCTAAAATGGTCTTTGCTAGCTTCTGGATCTCACATTGACATTCTGACAAGGCCATTATTACTATAGGATACCTGTTGTTGAACTTGCTAATTTTGAAGCGTTGCTTAATTTAATCCAACAACATGTGGTATTTACAGCTCATTAGCCTAGCTTTGCTATATATGTCTTAACATGATCTTACTATCTTTGTCAGGCTTGTTGTATCTTGAGTAATGGTAGAAATGCTAGCCTGTTCAATTGAGTAATCTCCAAAGCTTCTTTTACCTAAAAATTGAAAAATCAAAACAAAAATGAAGCCACTCCATTGCATTTCATGCATGCTCTTTCTTTTGCTTCTTCCTTGCTTGTGTATTTGTCATCTCTGGATGAGAAGAAGGGATGATTCCTTGATGAATCCATTATCAAAGGGGGAGAAGATATAGCAAAAATGTAATGTTACTAAAGAGTTTTTTTGGATATGGGGGAGAAGTTTGGTAAGGGGGAGAAGTTAGGAGCTTTTTGGAGAGAAATGGAGAAATTGAAAATTTCAAATTCTCTGTTGTAAAATGATGATCATAGTGAGGGGGAGCATTTAAATTGCATTCTTTTGGTCTTATTGTCTTTTCTGAATTTGAATTACAATTCTTGGAGACTCACAATGATCAAAGGTCATATTGAACAATTGTTCTTTCATATGGACCTTAAGTGAGATTTTTGACTCCTTTCTGGAATTTGAAGCTTTCTTACTTTCTTTTGCGTGATCTCACTTGCCTAGGCTATTCTGAAGCCAGCTTGGTCATTTCCTTTGCTTTTTCTTGCATTTGAACCAAGTTGTGCCTTTGTGCGAAAACCTTGAGTTTTTTACTTTTCAAACCTCCAATTTACATTTTTGAGGAGATTGCCAAAGTGTTCATCAAGGAGGAGATTGTGGATATCATAGGGATATGTTCATGATCTTAGGATGATGATACAATTGCCAATGGCGTTGAAGGTTTGTCGAATCCCGTGTTTTCGGCAAAGTTCAAAGGGCTGTCAAGCAAGCGACGATCTGACCGGCCAAAGCGGCGGTATGACTGGCCAGGAGGGTGGTCAGACCGGCTTTGGGAAATTGGTCAGACCGGCCATTATGAGATGTTGGATTTTGGAGCTGGGCCAAAAATAGAGGGTGTAGGCAAGAGAGCAGATTCTACTACTCTCGGTCTCACAATTTTTGGAGCTTCCAGGCAAAAGTTCTATTGGATTGAAAATTCCAGTAGGTTTCGGATTTCCAGGGAGGAAATTTGGCTAAGTCTTTCACTGGCGGTCAGACCGGCCTTTGGTTGGCGGTCAGACCGTTTTGGGAGCGGTCCGACCGCCAAGGGTGGCGGTCTAATCGGTGTTGGCTTGTTTCGCCGGCCCGCGTGGCGGTGATTTGTGGTTGTTAGGTCAAGTTCATGGTTATCATTGCATATGTATTGCATGATGTATGTTTTGGCTAACGTGAGTCAAGTTGTGAAGAACTTGTTCCCGAAAATGGTTTCTTGGTCTATTGCTGTGCAGGTTGCTTGCAGGTCTAAGACGGTCAATGGCGAGGAGGATCGGCACTAAGCTTGGAGAGCTGAGGTCCAGAACGATCAAGGATGTCGGGTGAGGTCAGAGGACTCAAGCGGAGCGCAGGATGGACAAGGATGACCGAACGGGCAGTTCGATGCGACTGGTTGGATCAAGCGGCGCGGGAGTCGTTGCAAGTGCTCAGTGGTACCGGTGGGATCCGGACGGGAGAGACTTAACGACATGGAGCCGTTGATCAACCTACACGTGGCGAAGCAGGCGAGTGCTTCGTGCAGATGGACTCGGTCTTTTGGAGAAGGATCGAGAAGGGGTATTTTGGTAATTTCACCAAATACTGCCTTGGTGACCTTTTGGCTAAACCGCGGTGCGGGTCGGCACATGGTGAAGCAGTTTAGGTCAATCGATGATGAAGACGGCACTTTGAGATGCTTGCGTGTGTTAACCCATTTGTGTGTGGGGTCTAATGGGTGCCCTAATGGAATATTCTTTAAAATCTAGCCTCCACTATATAAGGGCTAAGTGCTGGTTGCACTTGGTAACTCTTGGCCATTTAGATAACCCTATTTTATGTTTTAGGGTTTGGGATGAAAGGAGTAGAGCTAAGGTTCTAGAAAGGGGTTGATTTGAGTGCTCAAGTGTTGAGCTTTGTCCTCCAAGTGGGAGTGGCTGTAAACAACAATCATCCATCTATCCAAATCAATCCAACTAGATTTCACAAGATGAGTCTCTATTTCGTTCTTGTGTTCATCCTCTCTATTTGATGATTTTGGGCCTTTCTTTGATCCGAGAGTTTTTACTTGGTTTTTCCTCTTGATATTGCTTGCTGGGATATGTGGGAACCCATCTAGGTTCATCTTCATCGTCAATCATCTACGAGCAAGCTTTTGGATCTAAGTTTTGGTTTTGCCCGGTTTTGGTGAAGAAATGGTGATTTTCAGGGGTTTTGCTCTTGAGAGATTTTGGCTTGATTCTTCTTGTGATTGAGAGTGCTAAGATGTATGGGAGACCATCCTTAGCCATCTTGGATTAATTCATCCCACGAAATCATCTCAATCACTGTTTTCGCGTTTGACTCGGTTTTGAAGCACCCTTCGTTCCAACTGAAAAAGATTGGAACTTTGGCATGGATCTCTGCAATCTTTGATTGGAATAGGTTCCTAATATCTTTAAGGTGTATCTCAAATTTTGTGAAGTTTGGCCTTACGGATCAAAAGTTAGACCGATTTGAGTTTCGGTTTTGGTCATCTGTCTTGATTTTCTTTGTTCATCGTCGAGCGGTCGACCGCCCATCCGAGAGGTCGAACCGCTAAACCGTCGGTCGAGACCGCCCTTGTGAGAGGTCGACCGCTAGGCAAAATATTTGACCCACCAATTTGAGAGGTCTGACCGTCCAACTATTTGCAAATTGAGTTCTTGGTTATTTTGGGTGTTTTGCGTCGGGGTTTTGATTGGATTCAATACAAGTCTTCCACTGTGCTTGTATATTGATCTTCATAGCTTCATAGCTATTGGAGTGAGATTGGTATTGAATCTATTCTTTGTGAAAAAGTGAGCGTGCTCATATTCACCCCTCCCCCCCCTCTAGTCGCCTTTCCGGTCCTACAGAAATCAGCTTTAAAAACCATCCCTAACCGAGAGATATTAAAGACAAGATATCGAGAAGCATCCAAAACTCTGCAAGCATGTTTCTTAAAGCTTACCTCGAGATTTTCTTTTATCAATTGTGAAACCGAAAGCAAGTTGTACTTCAATTTACTTACCAAAGCAACATCTTTGAATATGAATTTGTCATTAACACGCATAGGACCTTTTGCCATCACAATTCCTGTTGAAGCATCCCCAAAAGTAATCAATTCATCACTGGATGCCTTAGTGAGGGAGGAGAACCATTTTGAATCACCTGTCATGTGCCTGGAACATCCTGAGTCTACTAACCATATGTTCCCCTTCCTCAACAGCTGTACCTACATTAAGAGAGTATCGGTCTCACAGTACTGGGGATAGTAAGACATGATTTAGGAACCCAATACTGTGATACACGATGAGTAGAAGCAACAAAAGAATTTACATTTTACGAACACCGATCATTGTCTAGATCTTTGGTCGACCAATTGTGTAGAACACCTGTGATCTGTTTAGTAGAGACAAAATGATGATAAGGGACTTGAAAATATTTTCTTAGTCTGTCTCTCTTTTCTTTCTTTGCTTTTCAAAAACAGAACTGAACCAAATGCCCTTGTTTTCCACAGTGAGTTCATTGATATTTGTCTTGATAAGAAGTTGCAGTTTTTCTTTTTACAGTACTCACTTTGATATAAGGATCCTTTGCAAAACTAGCAGATTTAAACAAAACTTGTTTAGGTTCAGATTCTATTTCAAACTTTCCAGGTTCAAGAAGCTTAAGAATTTTGGGAGGATGATTCTTGGCATGTTCAACAACATTAAATCCTAGACCTTGGCTTTTAGTACTCACTTTTGATCTGTTTAGAATCATGTTCAAATTTTTCTTGCCAAAAGAAAATCTCTCCAAAGTGTCCTTAAGATATTCAATTTCTTTAGCTCGAGTAGGACAGATTGTGCACTTAGCAGATCCATTCAAAGTTTTCTTAGAAGCATTAGACTGAGCCAATTTTTCTTTTTCAGCAAATTCATTTAATTGTCTAATCAAAGCTTCTATCTCAGTTGTGAGTTTGGGACAGTTAGTGCAAGAAAGTGTCTCATGATAAAGCATTTGTTGTATGGATTCCTGAGATGACGTTAGTCTAGCTTCTAGCAGTTCACAGTTAGAGCAAGTTTTAATTTGAGCATTCAAAATACTTCACTCTAAATAAGTTGAACTAGACTTGAGTTTTTCAATTTCAACATATGCAAGTTTCAGCTTTTCATCACAAGAATCATGCGCCAGTTTTAGTTCATCAAATTTAGCATGTATTGATCGAGCAAACTTCAATTCAGAATGCAAAACTTGACTTGATTCACAAGATTCATCATTAGGAATAGCAGCCTTAAGCCTAATAATTTCAGAATTCAAGCTATCAATAACAAGGTCATGTTTCTTTACTTTCTTTTTATATTTTTTAAGCTCATTTGTCAATTTAAGTACAGCACGAGATAAATCAGCATAAGAGGGTTTTACCTCATCAGGGTCACTCTAGAGATCATTACTATTAAGTTCTTCACTGCCTGCCATAAAGCACATCCCTGTGAAGTCCACCTCTTTTGCCTTCTTGCTATCATCCTCATTGTCGCTTTCAGAGTCAACATCACTCAATCCAATCTTCTCAAGTGCTGAGAGCACCTTGTTGACCGCCTTACGATAATTTTGCTTCTTGCTTGAATCAAACTTGAATTTTGAGCGCCAAGCTGGTGCTTTGTCATCTTTGGTCTCCTTACCTCTCAGCTTGGGATAATTCACTTTTATGTGGTTTAACTCACCACATTCAAAGCATCTAATTGGACCTTCTCACCTCCTTGATCTGATATTGTTGATTGCTTTAGACACACTGTTGGAGAAGAGTACAAGCTGTTCTTCCGGAATTTCCTCCAATTATTCATCTGAAATAGCTCCCAAAGCAGACAAAGAGAAACTAGAAGAACTAGATGAACTGTCAGTTTGGTTAGTCACTAAACCCAAAGAATTTGACTTATTTATCCTGGCCAAAATATCAATCTCATGAGTTTTCATCTTAGAATAAAGTTCATTTAATGTGAGTGTTTCCATGTTAACAGAATGATTGATAGTAGTGACTAAAACCTCCCAGACAGTCGTATCCAAGGCATTTAGAATTTGACGAGCGTTGTCAGAATAAGAATAAACAACATCAACAGATTGCAAATCACTAACAATTTTATTGAAGCGATCAAAAAGAGCATCTACAGATTCTCTTGGTTTCATCTCAAATTTAGAGTACTCCTTTTTAAATTAGTTCTGACAAACACCTTTAACAGACTTTGATCCTTCATGATAATCAGCAAGTGTAGTTCAAATTTTATTAGCAGATTTAATGTTAGCAATTCTGACAAACTCGTTCCTACTTAAACCTTGCAACAATATATTTCTAGTTTTAGCATTAGCTTCAACATCAGCAGAATTGTTGTTGGTAATAATAGTAGGCACTTCATAAGGACTTTCAACTTTTTGCCAAATAACATTACCTTGTGCTTGCAGAAAAACCTCCATGCGTGTCTTCCAGTAGATGTAATCTGATCCATCGAAATATGGTGGCTTACCTGAGAACCGATCTCGATCTGATGCCATTGCAACCTCGCTTTGATACCACTTGTAGGATCGTAATGGCAATCAGAAGGGGGGGGGGTTGAATGATTGCAGTGAATAGATCACCAAATTCAAACTCCTGCTTGTGTGAAAGAGCTTCAGGAACCTCTCGGATGACTCTTGAAGAACTTCACAGCAAAGACCACCTTAGGCGCATAGCAAGAACAACAAAATCAGAGACAAAGTAAAGCAAATATGAGCTTTATTTCTCAAGCTAAATTCGTGTCTACAAAGCGCTCATCAAGCACCCCCCAAAGCCTCCAATCGAAGGACCTATCAGTTTTCGCTAAAACACCGTAACACAAGTAGCATGAAAGGCTACGGGTGAAAGGCGCATTCAAAAGCTCACGGATAACGCTCCCCTCTGCCTCTTTTTATAGGCAAAGTTCTATCCGTGTCAACAACGAATAACGCAATCTATCTTTCTGAAAATCAAGAGACCCGAAACCCTTACCAACACGGGTTTTACCAAAATCACTCAAACTTTCCAAAACCGACAATATCCAGAATCTCCTCACGCTGTAAGCCTCTAGGAAACCACCTCCCGTAGCTTCAACGCGAACCACCTTTGATCTCCACATGCTCCAGCGCGATCCAAACCACCTCATGATATCCACGACTTCCAAGACCTCAGATTCTCCCCATCCTAGTCCGAGTCAACTTCGTCACCGACCATGATTCGACTTCACGCTCAACCTACACATGCAAAGGCCAAAGAAACCAAATCTTGGCACAAGTTGTCCAACTTGACCAACCATTAGCTCACACACACGCATAAACACTATCATGCATCGTGCAACACACTAAAGCTCATGAATTTAACTTAACCTAAGCCAAAATCCCAAAACGACAGATTGACAGAGCAGAATCGGTCATACCGCCACATTAGCCCAAGTACTACCGCAGCAGCGGTCGTACCGCTCGAAACACTTCGGTGCTACCGCTCCTTGGGAAATCTCAAAATCTTCCAAAAACATGCTCTCTGGAAATTCCATACCGCAACCTTGCAGTCATACCTTTGTGCGGTACTACCGCCGTTCAAACTGCGGTATTACCGTCATGCATGCGGTCGTACCGTTCCACAGCTGCGATACTACCTTTTTCACTTATGAAACCTTGTCAGAAACACTCTCTCTCTGAAAAACCAATCGTGGTACTACTGCCTTCACAAGCGGTACGAATGTTTGTCAAAACATTCAAGAGCTTTAAAAGAAGCGCGGACGCTCTAGATTCTTTGGCCGATCGGACCACGCTTCACAACCGTCGGATTTAGAAACACTGTAGCAAGTCTGAACGTTTCCCTTGATATCAGCTGTCAGATTTCAAATCAAAGGCTCACAATCCTTGAAGAGTTCGGACGGTCCGAACGTTTCTCTCAAATATGAGCCGTCAGATCAAGATCTAACGGTTCGAGGAAAACACCGTTCAGAATCAGTGACTTGCGGTACTACCGCACTTTACAAGCGGTCCTACTGCAATCCGGTAGTTCCGCAGATACAAAGCCGGTACTACCGCTATCAAGAAAATCCAAAAGCCAAACATAAGTCTTCGGGAAAGTTCATACCGCCAACAATTGCGCGGTTGTTCCGCACAGTGGTAGTTCCGCGGACACAGAGCCGGTACTACCGCAAAACCTGACAAATACTGATTTTCAACAGAATTCAACAGAACTCAAAAGCATGTCAGCATCTAAGATCACAAGCATGTTCCAAAGACAATGTATTCGTCTTAAAACACCAAGACTAAGTCTTTCTTATTATCAATGTGTTCATCATCAAATATCATGACCAAAAACCTCTTGGTCTAACACTTTCATTTCCTCCTGACTACAAGTCAAAGCTTCATGAAGTCATTTTATTTCAACTTGTTACTCTGAAAAAAGAGTATGACTAGTTAGAAAACAGTTCTTAAAGACAAGTAAATAAAACTAGTCGTAGGTAAAAAAATTCTTAACTGCCAAGCTAATGTCAGGCTTCTTGATTTCTTTTCCATAAGAGGTAGCATCGTTCGAATGCTTCTCTTTCGACCTTTAACCTTTGCGACATGACTTTTTTGTGGTCGAGCAAATCGGTTATGGTCTTTCCATCACTTTCGAACCAACAAGGTAGAAAGTGATATGAGTGCTAAGCAAGTGCTCAAAAGCTATCATTTTCCTTATATTTCTTTTCATACCTTTTCATCCTCCTTACACTGGTCGAAAAATGAGAATGTCACCTAGTCTTTTCCTTTCTACACGTGGTCTTGCCCATTAGAAGGAACTTCCTAGCGTTGACCAGACCCTCATTCTTACTAACAAGATAAGGAATTAATATCAAAGGATGTGATCAAAACCAAGGAAATAAAGCTTTATTTCATAAAGTCCAAAAGATACATATTACATGTTACAAAAGTGAAAATATCCTAGTTACATTTCTTCTACGGCCTTTCTTCTAACTAGTTTGTCTTTTCGACCAGTTCTTCGGATTTCTTCTTCAAAGTGATCGAAGTTGATCTCCATTAAAAGAAAGCAGAAGATATGTAAATTGGTAAGCGCTTGTCCAGTATGTTGCTTCCCACCGATATGAACTTTAGTCTTGATCAGAAATTGCACATCATAGACAATGAAGTGCTCACCTACTCATCGGGATCTTTTTCACCAAATTCCTAAGGACTTCAATCCTTGGAACAAATTGAATTTTCGACCACCTGAAAGTCATGTTCCATGGATTTTCTTTTTCCACAATCTTTCTCACGATGGAAGGATACTAAGGCGATCTGAGTTCACACTCATAAAAAGCTTTGAAGATAGAAATAGCACCTTTCTCTTTTAAAGACCACCATTCATCATCTACCATTTTCCACTTGAACAAAAATTTCGGAAAAGTCCTTCTAACAACATCAAAGATGGTCGTTTTCTTCATATCCATATTTGATTCTTCCCATTCAAACTTAGCTCCGACTATTTCTTCTAAGAAATCTACTCAGACTTGAGGAGTTTAGGAAAAGAATTTTAAGAAGAAGCAGAAGTGGGAAAGATAAAAAGATTGCAAGTGAGTTTTTCTTAGTTCTGTCCTTTTGATGGTTATTTATAGCTATCAATTTGCGACATAATTTAATGGATAAGGATAGAAGTCCAATAGTTAAAATTCTATTGGAAACTGTTCCCGATGAATCGTGGGAAACCAAAGCATCACCATCTCTTCAGGAACTATTCTCAATAAATAGAATTACGCGAAATGGTTAGCATTCTTTATTCTGTCTGTTCAGAAAAATAAGTTTTATTTTTATAACTCAAATAAAAATACCTTTCTTTACTAAGTCAATTGCTGGTCAAAAGAAAAACCAGTCGAAGATACCTTATCTTCGACCATGATCCTACGATCTCTTTCCCACGTAAGTCATTTTCACCTGAAGTTGGCGGGGGTGGCTAGATGACGAGGATCTAATAATCCTCAATTAATTAAATTATTTATATGTAATATTTATCATAGATGATAATGTCTCTTATACAACCTTCAAGGGTACCCCTCAGTATCAACAATGAGGGAGATTACAAACATCTAGTGGTTGTAAGTGATTCTAAGACCACCCTATATAGTTATAAGTTCTTGTATGACCACTTATTTATCATAAGTCCTACTATGATCACCTCATGGTCGTAAGCTTTACCACAACTAGATCATTTACGACCACCCTATAGTCGATAAGAACCACAGACATGTGAGCACAATCGACTAGAGACATTTGTATGATGTGTTTAATACACGTAGTAGTTAATATGTGCTGTTATTCCTGGAGATAACTGCACGTATTAAACCTCTGTCTCTAACATAACTGCAAGGCAACCTAGGGGAATATGTCTCTAATAATAACCGCCATTGAATGTACGCATTGCATCAAACGTTAAGGTGCCTTTTGACATGAACAACTGCCACCCCTTCATGTGCTATATAAGGAGTAAAGTCAGTGGACAAAGGAGGAAGAGATTAGGAAGAGATTTAGAAGAGACAACGAAGTCATGAAGCCCTAGTTTTAGTGACTTCCTCCCTACTGTAAAGATAATCAATATATCAACACAATAATAGGGTTATTATTCTCTCAGGAGAAAGCCTGAATCTGTATAAAATTCTCATGTCTTTTTCTGTGTGGTTTCATTCTAGGAGAGCCCCAACATTCATCCATAAGATCGATAATAAACTATTGACATACCACTATCTCAGTATCTTTGGTTTGGCAACCTCTAATTGTTGTTCATCTAAATAAAATCCACCAATCATATTTAGTCTATAGCAAGCACGCTCCAATATATTGTTCCACAATTTGGGGAAAGTTGAGAGAATAGAGGAGGCTAGGGTTTGAAAGATGTATTCAGAGAAAAATTATGGGATTGGGTGCTCGTGAGTAAGCTTTTATCCTCTATGGTAGAGTGGTTGTAAACCTTCCATTCCTCAATATCAATTCAATCAATTTTACAAAGATGGGCTCTCTTTTGTTCTCGCTCTCTCTCTCTCTCTCTCTCTCTCTCTCTCTCTCTCTCTCTCTCTCTCTCTCTAGTTTTTGGGTTCTTGTGTTATATAGGGGCTTTGCCTTGGTGTTTTGTTGCAATTTAGCTTGCTATGAATTATGAAAGTTGGTATAAGGTCATCTCGACAACCTTTCATCCACGAGAAAGCCATTAGATCAAGTTTAGGTTTTCATCCGATTTTCAGCCCTCTTGCACTTAATCAAGAAATTCATAGAATCTAGGCTTTAATCGTCTCAATCTTCAATTGTAATAGGTTCCTAACCTTCTTGTTGAGCTATGTCTGAAATCTCAAGTGATTTGGATCTTTAGATATCAAGTTAGGTCTTTCGTGGATCCAAAATCGTGCTGATTTTATTATCAGCCCGAGGGTTCTGTCAGACTGGCCCTGGGAACGGTCAGACCGGCTAAGGGTGTATGAATGTGGTGTTTATTTGTTTTAGCTCTATTCTTCTACTGTGATTTTGAGATATTAATCTTCATAGATTAATATAGCTATTGAAGTAAAAAGGGAGTAAAATTCCAGAAAAAAAAGGAACTCGTATTCACCCCTGTAGTCGCTAACACAGTCCAACACAAAGATGTATAGCTCTTCCGTTTTTCATATAATTAGTCATACTATAAATAATATACATGTATTCAGATTCTACCTTATCCAGAATTACCATCAAATATACATGCTAAATTTATTTCCTCTGTGAGTTCAATCCTTACACTTACATTTAATTTGAAAAATGGGGTTCAGGTTCGTGCATGTCTAATTCCAAATTTTCCTTAATTAACATTCCCTTGGCCGATGCCGATGTTGTCTGCAACCTAATTTAAGTATGTCAACCATGAGTGGCAGGGATTGCGTATGGTTAGGAATTACCTAATCGTCCTGCATGGCTAGAATTTGGCGGTAGTAAAAGAGCCATGTTGATGAATGAGACGGGGATTATCCGCTCCTAATTTTGGCTTTGTCTTCCTCCTTCCTCTCCTTGATATTAGAAAGCAGCACACCTCCCTCCCCGCCCCTCTTGTTCCCAACATCTCTCTCTCCTTCCTCCTGCAGCGGCTGTCGTCATACGGCAGCTGCTGCGAGCCAACGCACCATCATTTTGGAGGAGGGAAGGCAACGGCGGCGCATTCGAGAGCCAACACCTTCTTTGACACATTAGATCGTAGTAGAGAAACCACTGCAGAAGCCATGGGCAACAATGGTAGAGAGCACAAGCGCGGCGTTCCACGCCCACCGCCTTCGTCTCTCTTCATCGACAGGGAGGAAGAAGGGGCCACCATGACCGGGCAGCCGCTGGTGACAAGGACGCACCCGTCCCCCGCCTCCGGCAACAACAAGAAGAGGCTGCTGTCCAAGCAGCTGTCCATGAAGGAGACGACCCGGGAGATCAACTGGGAGAAGCGGCGGCGGCAGATACAGCGGCGGAGGAGCAGCATTGGCGCGCAGGACGCCGACGACGAGGGCTGCACCAACATGGACGCCACCGCGGCCGACGGGGAAGCGAGCTCCAGCACCGAGCGGGTGCACAAGGGCCTGACCGACGAGGACCTCGACGAGCTGAGGGGATCCATGGAGCTAGGGTTCGGGTTCGACGAGGAGAACGGCGGCCAGAACCTCTGCGACACTCTCCCCGCCCTAGACCTCTACTTCGCCGTCAACCGGCAGTTCTCGGAGCCCAAGCTACGGGTGACCACCGGCTCGTTGCCATCCCTTTCGTCGGCGACGTCGTCGTCCTCCACGCTCTGCGGCACGCCGAGCCCAGGCAGCCCTAGCGCGCATTCTTCCCTCATTGACTCATGGAAGATTTGCAGTCCAGGTAAATAACACCATTTCTATTCGTTCTATCTGTTTCCATTCCTTGGTAAATAACAAAATTTTCTTGTTGCTGTGATGCAATAGGAGATAACCCTCAGCTTGTGAAGACAAGGCTTAGGCACTGGGCTCAAGTAGTGGCTTGTTCAGTGAGGCACTCTAGCTAAGTGCTCTAACCGCTCTTCCATAACCGTTGTACAACAGTACAATCCAATTGTACCTACTAACAGAACGTGGTAACCTTGTTGCTCTTAAGACGCCCATGGTTGTTGTGTATAGATTTCGTATGTATGTGTTGGCAGTCCCTGTTTCTGCAACGGCATGATCAATGTCAAATCCTTGATTGGTCGATTGCTTATTTAATCATCGTCCATCTTAACTTATTCTTCTTGTCGATCGATTTTATTTTTAGATGCTAGCTCTTCTTCGTCGATTTACTTGGAGTTCATATTGCCAAAAAAAAAACAATTCACTGACGCCCATCTCTGTTGGAATTTAGTTCTGTTTGCAAATGGAAAGTGAACTTGAATCGAATATATCGGATACGCATTTTTAGATGAACAGAACAGGAAGACCCCCGTCCCATTTTTATTCATGGAACTGAAAGACAGTAGTGTAAGCTCAATTTAATACATATCCCAACCGCATTTCTCTACCTGAACTGACAAACAGAGGAAACAAAAAAAAAACTGTTAAATGCATCATTCAGACATAATTTAATCAATCACTTGCCGGAGCACACAAGGAGTTCAACAGTTTTTGCTGCCCTTTACAAACTAAAAAACAACTTCTGATGCATGACATTCCCTATCTGACATCCCATGCTCATCAATTTTTGCTCCTAGAGAATTGATATTTACCTTCTAAGCAAAGAGTGGATCATCCTTAGAAGCAACCTGATATAGTCCGACTAGTAAACTAGTGGACGCGAACACGGATGGCCTGATCTTCCGTGTACTAGTAAGAAACAGCAGCACCACCTCTTTGGTCGTGTCAAAAAATCAGCAACAGTTCCCTTCGTGTGGCAGTATTCAGACATTCCTGTAAGTGAGAAGAGTTATGCTATCTTTAATTATTAAAATTAGAGTACATGAGCTACACATATATATATAGATTACAGCTATCATGTGAATGCGTCTATTATGTGAATGCGTGATCCCTCGGAAGCCAAGACATCAGCATAGAAGGAGAAAGGTTAAAGGTCATGCATAGAAGGAGGTCATGCATAGAAATCCTGTCTAGCAACGGCAGCTCGTAACAAATCCCTGATTTGTTAATGCGCTCAGGAGCCGTAAATAGCCTTGAATCCTTCCTGTAGCAAGCAGCAATCTTCAATAGCTTGGTTCGGTTGCACAGCAAGATGCATGTATTCACGAACCAGACAATTACTCCTGGCCGGATCTTGTATTTAGCGGTAAACAAAATAACTAATGCAGCACAGCAACAAATAAAGGTAAAAGCTCTCGGCTGTAGAGAAAGAAACAGCAACAACAACAGGATATCTCGGTTCAGCAGCTTGATCTAGCACGCCAAGCGCTAGAAACTTCTTCACCCGCGAGCACGGCAGCGCACGAAATAAGAAGATTGATCGCCAAGAACCAGCCCGTGAACTCAATCTTCACACAAGATCAATCCACGCAGCAATCCGAGATAAATCTCAGAGTAAAGTACACTGTAGATCCCTAAACTTGGTCGGAGGGTTCACTTGGGTCCAACATCTTTAAAAGTGTCCAATCCGGTACCTAATCTATTTAAGTGGGTCAAGCAGGTCCAAAACAGCCCGGGCGTTAAGCGTCCAGCGCCCTCGCGCTCCCGTGCGGCCTGCGGCCTCACGCGCCCGCACCCTCGCAGCCGACGCACCCTGCGACCTGCCCCCCCACGCCAGCACGCCGCGTGCGTGCCCAACAGCCGCCATGCACCCCGTAGCCGCCCTGTGGCCTGCACGCCCACACGCCGTGCGTGCGCCCTACGATGGCCCAGAAGTGCCCTGCACCTGCAGTCGCCCGTCCAAGCACCCTACGGCATAGCATCCGGCGCAACACACACATAACGCATCCATCTCAAGGCGATCAACAAGCAAGAAAGCAGGAGCATCCAGAAGCAAAGGAACGAGAAGCAACTCATACACAGCATGCATGCATCATGGTCTGCCATGAAGATGCCGAGGCGCGACGATAGTGCAGGGGATGTCGCCGTCCTTGCTTTCCTCATCGAGGAATATCGCTGAGTCGATGTTTGGGAGCAGCTCTCCTCCGCGCAGCCTACCGCGTCGTTGAGACAGCCCAAGGTCGTGACGACGAGCGAGCAACATCAACAAAAGAATTGATGACCTCGCATGCCCTCACGCGCCCTGCGCCCTCGCGCGCCCTCACGTACCCTCGCATGTCCCACGCTCTCGCGCCCGAGCCCTCGCGTGCCCTCACGCCTGAGCCCTTGCGTGCCCTCACGCCCCTCGTCCTTGTGCCTGAGCCCCCCGTGCCCTCGAGCACGAGCCCTCGCGTGCCCTCTTGCGCCCTCACGGCGACCCTCGCGTCCCTCGTAGCGCCCTGACAGCCCTCGCGGCGCCTTCACATTCACGTTGTGCTGCATGGGTTACATGAATGTGAATGCAATCAATGCATTCACATTGTGCATGCCCGTTCACACTTACACTCACATTCATTTGTGCTATCCGGTTTGCATTGTGTGAATGTGAATGCAATCAATGTATTCACATTATGCATGCCGCTTTGGCAATCAGAACTTCCTCACCCAGCGGCCAGCACCCTGTGAACATCCACCCACCAAAATAACCAAAATAACCAAGTGTCCTGGCTAAGCCAACATCTGCATTGCTTCTAGACCTGCGAATCGCTCGACCAAGTCATTTTGCTGGAGCGTCCCGCATTACCGCATCCAAGAAGGGCAGCAGCTAGCCTCGCCCTCGGGCCGCTCGGAGCCTCACTGGCAACCCCGCCGCCGCCACCTCGGGACCCCTCCGAAGCGGCGTCTTCTCGCATTCAGGCCACTACGACGCAGCCGCCGAGGGCAGCTGCGACGCCTCCGCGCGACGCGCCACACCTCCGACCTTGCGTCACCTCTGCGTCGACTCCTGCCGCCCCGAGCTCCGTCGGCCACGGCCGCCACGACACTTCTACGGTAGATTCATCTGGGCCTCTCGGCGTAGCCCCGGAGATCGCCTCGCGTGTGCCTTGGCTAAGCACGACACCTTGCAGCCCCTTGCACTCCCGTGCGCCCAGCTGCCCTGCCCCAGGTTCTGCCAGCCATGGGGCCCCTCTCGGGCCTCCCACTTTGCGGGACCTCGGGGCCGCCTTGGGCCTCCACCGCGGTGCCACCTCGCCATGCGTGCGTCGCCCCACCTCCGACTGCCCCGGGTTCCGCCGTCCACGGTGCCCCTCTCGGGCCTCCCACTCGCAGGACCTCGGGGCCGCCTCGGGACTCCACCACGGCGCCGCCTCGCCATGCAGTGTCGCCCACCTCCGGCTGCCCGGGCCCCGCCGATCACGGGAACCCTCCGAGCCTCGCGCCCAGGCTCGCCCACCATGGCAGCGCCGCCCCTGCCCATGTCGCCGGAGAGATCCCGTAACGCCGAAGGGGCTCCTGTCACCAGAGCTCGGCATCCTCAGGGAGTCAATGGTGGCTCGCCGTGGGGAGCCCTCTGGAAGGACCACCCTTTTCCTTCTCCACTTTGACAAAGGTGTGTTCCTCTGGATGAGACTTGAAGGGAGCGGCCACGGGAGGCACAAAAATGACTAGGGCATCCCCATCTCCTGGAGGTCTTCAAAAGGGGGAACTCGGCCCAGTGTTTGGAGGAGCCCAAATGGCCTTGGTGAAACCCGAGTGCATGTGCTTTTGGTTGGTTCCTAGATGTCACCGAGGCCTAGACAACAAACCATGAGACGGCCCGCAAGCCCAGCCCATATCTGGAAGCACAACAAATGTTGATTAAGCCTGAGAGCTCGTCCTGTTTCAAGACTACCCCTCCGGGTGTTCCTTCTAAAAACGCCAAGGGGGCAGGGTGGCTAATGTTGGAAGAATAAATGCCTCATGGATTAGGGGCCCGCTTCGCAGAAGATGCACATACAGGTCCAAAAAATGTAGTTATACGCATAAAAGACTGTAATACCCCTCATTTGTACTCATAGTATAGCTATCCTCAAGGGGTATTTTGGTCATTTATACAGGCCCAAGAGCCTATAAATACCCTATGTATCCCTCTTTTCAAAGAGAGCTCTCTTGAGCAATAAAGAAGCATATTAAAACTAGTGAGCCCTCGGGGGCTCCCTCCCCGGAGGTAACCCCCTGTTGATCCACCGATAGGAGTAGGGCGGTCCTCTTGGACCCCCCCCCCCCCCCCGGGAACTTGTATAAACCCTCGTGTCACTTTTTACTCTCAAGGACGATAGCCCGTCAGACGGCCAACGTCCACCCCCTAACTCGTGTTTGGTTTTTACACCTACAACAAATAGTTTTATCAAACAATATACATAACATTGAAATATGGGATCAACATCGTCAAAGGAGGGTGCTTTCATTGCTTGTTGAATGCTGGTTCTTGCTCTGGATCAACTTCATACGATTCTGACACGTCAGTATCTAATCGATAAAAACCACGAAACACCAATAAATACAAAATAAATTCAAATAGATATAAAATTCAAATATTTTTGTAGATTATGAAAGCACAAGATTTTATAAAATAAATTAGAAACAAGTTTCACTTAATTAGCAGTTCAAATGCAAAAGTTATCAGTATTTGAATTTTGTTCGATTGGAAAAATCTAGAAAATAAAAGAGAAAAGACTATGCACAGATTTTCTTTTTAATTTACAATTTTCTTTCTAAAGGAAAATATGGGTTTATTGCATCATTAGACTAACAGTTGGGTCGGGTCTAAAGTGTACCGAGTTCATGGACATGTGTTCAAGACAGGGGGACCTAACTGTCAATGACTTACATTTTAATCTTCGTTAAATTAAGATTTTGATTAATTAATCGGTCGGTCGCACATGTAAGCGACTCATTAACTTAACTAACCGTTATTATAACTAAACTAATCTTAATGACATGGGTAATCTCCTGACAACTAGGGCCCACCGGTTAGTGGCACCAGAATAGGGGAGGCGGCTGCGCCTATGCCAAGCTAGTTTGGCGAGCTAGCCGGTGGCAAGACGATGACGATGTGGGGTAGAAATTGGGAAAATAGAATGATGGCACTACGATGAAGCTAAGGGTGGTGATGGCAATGTTTGGCGACCACAGGAGCACTGGCGACGGCGTCAACAAGTGGCGGAGTGGCTTGGACTGCAATGACTTCTACGAAAGGAGCGGTCTCTCACCTAGTGGTTGGGCATGTTGGGTTAAGCAGGAGAACGTGATGCTATCTAGCTTGGCACATGAAAGAATGGTCACCAGAGTCGCGCCAACGACATGCAGCCAAGGTGGAGCCATGGACAGCTATGTTGAATTCTAACAAGCACGCTAGCACCAGTGGACTACTAGAGGCTCACCCCAATGGTCGACGGCGATGAAGATGGCCGAAGAAGATGCAGCGATGGTGAATAGGGACAACGACAACGGCTTCACGACGACAATGGGCTACGGTGAGGGAGAAGCTAGGAGAAGATGCGCGTTAGCTGGCATGTATGTTAATGGTCAAAACAGAAGGAATCGATATGAGACTCACCGAGACGGTGGAAATCTATGGAAATGGCGACGACGCACAAAAATAGAGAACACACATGGTCTCGATGACTCACTACAGAAACAAGGACATTAAGTGAGGGGCTTGCATAAGTAGGAGATGGATCACGATGTGACATGCATGGATTGAAGCCAAACTCACTGGAAAGGATAGAACACGGTGGCTTGGAATGGGCATGCACACTAGAGAGAAAGAAAGCAGCGGCGATGTGGCTCCTCTCAGTTCAAACTACAAGAACAAGCACAGGAAAGTTATGAGAGAAGCTCTAGAAGGGAATGGACACGTATGTTAAGCAAGAAAGCTAACCAGAGCGGCAATGGCACGGTGGCATGCTTGTCATTGTTGAGGAAGACAGTGTCGTTCGCAATCCAAGGCCTCAAGGTCTTGTTCTTGGAGGGGATGCTAGAAATGGCGAGCTGGGCGAGACGATGCGCACGGCTCAGCTGAAATAGGAAGGAGAAGGATAGGGCAATGAACGCAACAAATGGGAGTGATCAGGCAGCTGTCACAATGAGATAGGGCAAGGAGGAGGCGATGGCTTGGCAAGCGAGGCAAAACAGTGGACTTCGTGATCATCAATCGTGGGCGCACACGCGAGCATGCCATGGTGTGTGCGCGGTCAAGCGGGAGGTGGAAGACGGCTCCTGCGGCTGGGCTCGGGGGTCCACCAGTCAGCGACGCAGTGAGTCAAGAGCGACAGACGGAGTGCGTCTCTACACTGTTATGTGCAGCCATGCGATTAATTGAAGGGATCGGTGTGAGGTGGAAGTCGCAACTCCCGACAGGTGGGGCCTGGTTCCATCAATTAGCCATAGTTGTCAGACCCTGGGAAATTAATCCCGAAATTTGTGTTTAATGTGCTAGTCCCATGATCAATGACTAGCACACACATTTATAAGATTGACATATCACATCCATACACGATAAATTAAAAAAGTAGTGTATACAATTAACAATTAAACATACGCCTACACGACGAGGTTTACAACATAAGGGTCGACCGACCAAATAGTTCACATGATAATTGTAACATCCCAAAGTTATGTTACTAAAATTAAATAAAAAACATTAAAAAAATAAATTCATTATTTTATTAGATTTTCTAAAATTGAAAAGAGTTTTCTTGGATTTTCCCTTGTATTTTCTGGATTTTAAAAAGGTTTTTCTTAATTTCCTAAAAATAAACTAATTTATTTGAAAAAAATAAAAACCAAATTTACATTGAAAATAATTTTTTTAAGTTCAAAATGAGTCTGAGAATTTATGAGAATTTTTATAGAATTTTTAATTCTATTTGTTATTTTCTAAAAGTTCATTTTATTTATTGTAATTTCTGAAAATTGAAAATAAAAAAATCCTCTATTTTTCCCGGGCTGAATTCTTTGTAATTTCTAAAAATTGAAAATAAAAAAAAATCCTCTATTTTTCCCCGGGCTGAATTCTTTCTTCCCTGGCCCAATTCTTCCTTTCCCAGCGCGGCCCACTTCTCCTTTTCCTTTCTCTCCCACGCCCAAGCCCGCCTCCCTCTCTCTTGTCTCTCTGCCGCTGCCAGCAAGGGCCCGCCTGTCAGCCTCCCATTCGGAAGCTCATAAATGCGGCTTTTCTTCTCAATTTAAGTGCAATCAAGCGCATTAACACTCCCGTTCTTCCCCGCGTTCACTCCGGCCCATTTCATCACCTTAAAGTGCTTTGACGCACATTTGCACCACCGCCCACACCGGCATGAAACGCGCATGTCCCCGCCCCTCTAGACCTCCTCCGCCCCTACAAAAGGGAGCACCAGCTCTGCAATCGTCCACTCGATCATCCCTCCGCGAGCAACCCCAACTCCCCTCTCCCTCTCTTGCCGTCGAATTTGAATTTTTTCTTTACCGGCCCCCAAGCTCCTCGTCGCCATTTCCGCCACTGTCCGTGCAGGTCTACCACAGTCGTCTACAATGTTGGCTTCGCCATGCTGCGTTCTATGCCATGCGCGCACCATCATCACTGGTGTGCCATCGCCGTCGAGAGCCAAACTGTGCTGCTGAGAGCCCAATAGCGCCGCCACCTTCTTTTGGGAACTTCTAGGATTTAGAACATGCCCTAATTAATGGGTGCGGGACATGTGCATGTAACCTGTAATGTACAGCAACATTTATGTTAAATGCTCTCCAGACCCACCCGGCCCTATTCCATTGCAAAAACTCATGTGAGGATTGACCACATATGCATACGTGTGGGCAGAGTCCTTAGGGCATATACAATAATATAGACAACTGTTGTCTATACTATCCATCCACATTATCTGTAAACAGCGTTAGAGACAGCTTGTACAATTGGTTGTCTTTTTATATATTTCTATAGACAACTTATTTATGTACAATGTGTCTTATTTTTTATGTTACAGTCGACTACTGCATGAAAAACGGCTCATTTTTTATGCTCCCCCTCTCTCATCCATATCATTTCGTGTCTTATATGACAAGGCTTACATACAGTTAACGTCACACTATTAGTCATATGATTCTTCGTTTTAAAGGGCCGTAATCCCACAAGTAATTAGTTCGGCCAAAACATGCGAGCAATTTCTGGTGGCCAAACGGCAGTACGCTGGAACGGTAGTTTTCTTGGCAGCATAGCCAGCACTGGATCCGTGCAGACGTGCAGTGCACGGCCGAGGAGCCTAGACAGGACAGCGACGCAGCGATCACCGCAGCCGAGCTCGCCCCTATATGGCCCTGTAGATGCACTCGGTCGCGCTCGCGGGGCACCACGGACGTGTATGCGCGCGGGCGGTGACGGCGCCGCGCGCTTGGCCGGGGCGCGGGCGTGGTGCCTCACGTGGCGCCGGCGCTTGCCCGAGCGCGCGCGCCGCAGGGCCCTTCACGTGCGGCCACCGCGCGGTACGGGTGGGCGGGCGTGCAAAAGGGGAACACCCCCAGTGCGTAAGAATTCCCGGCCCATGCACGCCACGGACGGCGACGTCGATCGCGCACGGTGAGAAGGACGTCGGCGGGGTGCAGGTGAACGTGGATAGATAGCCGCTCCTCTGCTGACGGTTGGCAGGCTTGGTTCACAGGCGCGCAGAGCCCATTTTGTCCGGAGCCGATACGGCTGGTTCGGTTCACACCTGTGTGGAACGTAGAAATGTTAGATGTTTGTATCTACTCTAGGATCCAGAGTGGTGGCGTGTCAGCAAGGGCGCTATATTTCTCATGCTGTTTTAGTGGCTTTTATCGCAGCAGTACAACTATTTTTAAATTCTAGAAATATTTTGAAACATGATAGCTGTTTCTGTGGCTTTTGTCGCAGTAGTGCAACTATTTTTTAATTATGATCAAGCCATATTTGTTTTCGTCTATATCATCTGCTAACCTCTAGTACGTATAATCCTATACCTTTGGTATTTTGGTAGAAAGACAAAATAGCGCCGCTTCCTATGGTCATTTAGCTCATGAGATCCTGATCACGGACTAGAAATCTCTAACTAATGATATGAATCTTCCCCTAATAAATTGATCTACACTGAATCGTTAGGTTACTCCATGAGAAATGACAATTTACCCGAACGAACAATGAGTACATGTACACTGTCAAATGCTACGTACCTCAAAAATAAATGGCTACCTTCTAGCTGAGATCATCAAATGTTAGCTAATACTACTATAGAAACCGACATCACAGACGGTTCGGAACCGTCATCACAGACGGTTTCCGAACCGTCTATGTTTATTGGTCTGTGATAACGAGGATATTATCACAGACGGTACAAAACCGTCTGTGATACGAAATATCACGAGCGGTTTTATTAAAAACCGTCTGTGAAGTCAAATATCACGAGCGGTTTCAACCGAAAACCGCTCGTGATTCGAGAATATCACGAGCGGTTCTAAAGAAAACCGTCGTGATAGGAGAATATCACGAGCGGTTCTAAATAAAACCGTCGTGATTTGTGAATATCACAGGCGGCTTTTGTGTAGAACCGTCGTGATATTCTCCTATCCTGAGCGGTTTGAAGTCGAAACCGCTCGTGATACTTGCCTTCCTGAGCGGTTTTAACAAAAACCGTCTGTGATAGCTCATACCCCGCCCACAATTTCTTTGTTTTCTGGCTAGCCTCGGGAATTGCTAGCCATGCCCTCTGAAAACAAGCATTCACGTAAGCAGATTCAAGCATTCACAAAAGCAGATTCAAGCGACCATGACAACTCAAAGTGATCATTACTCAAAATAAATTACAAAATATCGCATTTGTTCAAGTATTGTCGCTATAGTTACAACTAGATTACAATTGTTTGCGTTGAGAGGTTTTAGTGGGGTGATGCTCTGGGTTGGCGACGGAGTGAAACTCTCCATTGTCGTTAATGATTTACGAGTTGATAAAGGCGCGAGTTTCCCTCGAATGTCCTTGATCTCTTCGCAGCGAGTCCATCACATTGTAAATTCAAGGCTTGTCGCTAGCAAGAGTAAAGTGGTAAGATATATATATTTAAATTTATAATTAGGAAATAATTATTTGAGATTGACAAACCTCGGGATCCTTCTTCCTAGTCTGTAAGGATTAGGCGCATATGATAGCGACGAGATTGCACATAACTCATCATCTTTTTCTTTGGCGGCCTTTGCAAAAATAGAATTACATATATAGGTATAGTTAGTTCGAGACGCGTTATTATGAAGTATGATATAGGATTATTGTGTTGTAGCGCGTACTGGAAAATCCATCCTGTGTGTTAGTTGGGCGCTCTTTCCATCGTATATTCCTTTGTTGGCAACATAATTGATGAGCGACCTACATGATTGAAAAAGTTATCCTCGGCCATTTCAAGCGAATGAATACTACAATAGAGTTATGTAAGGAGGAAATGAGCATACTTCTCAGTATTCCTCTTAGAGTCTTTGAAGTCGTGCTTGTTGCGGTTTAGGGAATCAAGGTATATCACATGGTTCCTCTTGGGTATAATAACTAAAAGGATCAATGGTACCTACTCATGTATGTCGCTATAGTCATTAAACCTAAGTTAGTCTTTGCGTATAAAGTACAAATGAAATTTGTATAGCAAGTAGTGACACTTACCCCTGGTTGTAGGGCACCACTATGTACTTCATGTTCCTCTGTAGAAGCAATGACCTCGTTATGTATTTCTCGGCGAAGGGCGAGTCTTCTTGGATGGTTTGCAGCGATACCACGTGTGGGTCGAGGAAACCCACCGTTCTTTCCATTCCGGACATTTTGCGGCATGTATCTATACATAAGCAATGAGTTGTGATATTTATCGGTATTAGATGAATGTAGAACTTGATTATGCGCACTTACGATTGTCCAACATCGTAGAAGCGAGGCGTCGAGGCCAGCGAGGTTGAATAGTTCAAATAAATCATTGAAGCCCGACGAAGTACCTCGTCCGTTGAAGAAATGCTTGTCCTCGTATCGGCGGTGATTCGATGTCGCACCCTTCTTTTGGGTCTTGTCCAAGTACCGGGCATGCAAAGCGACAAGCATATCCGGCGTGCATTATCTGCTACGAGCACTGCGGTTTTCGATGATGTATTTCCGGTATCGCGGACTTCCGGGTATCGCGGACTTCCGGACTTGGGAGGCGCTATGCGTTCGTTGATTTCGATTTGGCCTTAGCGATTGGCGGCGTCTTTTTGTGAGACGACTCGGGAACCGATCGTCGGCACGCTTTTGTTGTTCCTTGGCGTCTTCTCCACGGGAATCGAAGAGGTGGCCTTTTGAGGCGAAACATGAGGTGGAGTCATCGAGGTCCGTTGGAGAGGAATGGTCGTGTCGGATCGCGGCCTTCTTTGGGTCGAGGCGATGTTCTTCTTGGGCCTTTGGATAAAAGAGAGGACGGCATCCCTAGTGTTGTGATCTCTTCGTTCGGGCAAATGTCGGTGAGGATGGCTCGAAATTGACATGTACCATATCCACTGGACCTTGGCGTAACGTGCACCGGTGGGCATCGTCTTTGCCTTGCCCTTCCTCGTATGGATACACCATCCCTGCTGTGACCTCAATACAAAGGACCCATCCATCCTCACTTGGAGCTTCAGGCGTCGGCTCCTACAAAATAATACGCAATTAGCTAAGGCGTCGTTAGGGTCTATCTTTGGTGCATTCCATAGATGTACGTTACCTTGATGTAAATCTATCGGTAATCGGACGTCGTCATGTTCACAATTATCTTGTGACGCGACGCTACTCCGACGTCGAGGAGGACTGTCTCCCAAATTAGCGGGCGGCTTGCGGCCGTGGCTCATGAGTATATCCATTTGACTCATAATCTTGCCATCTCTACTTGAAATTGGTTAGTAATCATCTGTACCAACCGGTTGTCGTGCTCGGCCTTGGATCTCTTCCTAGTCCTATCGTGCGATGAGTCGTCCGCGAATCCATGACTCCAAGGCACGTTAACCCCAAGGCCTCGCGTGCGACCAGGTGCTCCTTGTTTCCCAAGGCCGTAGATAGTATATCCTTCTCCTGTTTGCATGGAAGGAGCCTTGGGAAGCTTGGGCGATCAAGTCCGCCGCAAGAGGTCATCACGTTATTATAGGCACTATGAAGTTATGGACTTATTAACAACTTAGTAGTTCGATATATTTACCACACGTTGGGACACTTCAGTCTGCGGGTTTGTGAAGGAGATCTTGCCGAAGAGCGAGACTTGTGCCCTCGCTTTTAACCGACTTAGGGCAGCGGTGCGTGACATCGAAGCGGGTTCTCCTTCTCCGCCGCCCATTCCTCGTATTTACCGTGTACCCGCCGGTGTCGAGTCTGTCTTGGTGAGTGTTTCGATGTCTGGAGAGCTTTGTGCGCCGCACTTTGCTCCTTAAATTCGCCGACGCGTTTTCATAGCCACAAAGGTGTCCCATGCTTCCGCGTCAAGAATCTATATTCGCGAAGGCGTCGACCCGTATTCACGTGCCGTGACAAGAATGCTCTTGAAGGTCCTCCACGATTTACCCATCGTGAGCATCACCGTCCGTCGCCGCGTGCCACATGTATACGGAATAGTGAACTTCTCTGAAAGTTCTATCCACAGTAGCGCCTTCGCTTCTTTCGTCAGTCCTTCCACCTTGGTGTGGTGATGAGGACCCATTCCTTCAAGTATCCCGCAGATGGTCCGGAATCTCGCCACGATCTCTTGGGACTCAGAGGGACCCCAAAGTCACCGACCTCCGTGATGACCAGTAGGCCCGTAGGCATTTTGATTGTCCTCCGCCATCTCGCTTCCGTGTCATTATAAATCGGCGGTGGCGGCGGCCTCGTCGGCACCTCTTCCATCTCGGGGTCGGTGTTGGCGGCCTCGTCGGCGCCTCTTCCATCTGCTGGGGTCGGTGTTGGCGGCCTCGTCGGCGCCCTCTTCCATCTGCGGCGTCGGTGGCGGCGAAGACAGTGCCTCTGCCATCTCGCTTACTTGCTCTCAAGAAGAAGTACAAAGGTTGACTATAGAGATCAAGATGGCAAATGAAAAGTTGAATGAGCTCATACTGACTACTAACATGCCAGCATAAATATGAAACAATTAATATCAGGAAGAAGTACAGAGGTTGACTATAGAGATCAAGATGGCAAATGAAAAGTTGAATGAGCTCATACAGACTACTAACATTCCTAACACTCCTTAATCCACGAGCTTCTATTCTAACACTCCTAACACTCCTTAATCCACCAGCTTCTCTTGTGATCTTTGTATAGATAGAAATTAGTGATACAAATCTTTTGCCCAAGCCTATCTTTGCCTGAGCCTACTTCATCGAGCCCGACACACTGGAGTGTACCATCTGCTTCATGCCGTGGAGGATTGGCATGAAGCAGAGGTACACTCAAGTGTGTCAGGATCGACGAAGAAAATGCTAAGCAAAGGTTTAATGCTTCATGTACAGAAGACTAGCCTTTAATGAAGACATAGAACTAGAATCAAGTAAAATGATCGACGAAGGAAATGCTAAGCAAAGGTTTAATCCCAACATAGAAACAAAATAGAATCAAGTAAAACTTTCTTTTTGGATTGTTGTAAAAAATGCAGTTTTAGAAAAATTTCAGAATTAATCCCAACAAAATTAATTAATTCCTAAAGAATTTAACACTCCTTAATCCACCAGCTTCTCTAAGGAAATGCGAAGGAGTCACAGACGGTTCTTAATAAGAACCGTTTGGATTAAACTCTCAGCCAATAAAAGGTCTAGAGATTAACAGTGCACAGACACTATTCCAACATATTGATTGATGATATTATGTGCTCTCTGAAGGAGAGTAGCTAAAGAACAAGTCTTTGCCATCTCAATCCTATTGTCTATACTCTTCATTAAATGAATATGATAATATAAATTCAAACTATGAGCTCTAAACAATACTTTGCTTAAGCGTCAAATGATCTCAAGCTAATTAAAACAGATTAAACTTCGATCAAGCAGAGATTGACTACGAGAGATCAAGATGGCAAATGAAAAGTTGAATGAGCTCATACATACTACTAGAAGAATCACAAACTAGTCAATACAACTGATCAATTTGCAATAGAACTATGAGCTCAACCGAAAGTAACCAATTAACAGTACAACATATTGACAGTAGCAAGTAATACAATAGAGCTCAAGTATGAACTAACTATCACATTCAATCTCATTATAAGATGAGTTCATCAGAGCATTTCAACAAAGCTCACTGATCAATTTGCAACTAGCACTGCAAATATATATATATATATATATGCAAAGATCAACCGAACTGCCACAGAGGAGCAATACTCACAGAGAGGATGCCACACAAGAACTCACGGTGCAAGGAGGAGGCCAGTGTAGGGGAGGAGGCCGATGCGGGGAGGAGGGAGCTGGGGGAGGAGGTCGACACGGGGAGGACAACGGCGCAAGGAGAAGGCAGTCTGCAGAGGAGAAGGCCGGTCTGAGAGGAGGAGGCCGACACGGGAGGAGGACGGCGGCATCGAGGTCGGGCGCCAATGTGGGCGGCGGCACCGAGGTTGAAGGCGGCGCGTCGGGGCTTACGGACTGGGAGGTGAACGGGGCGCCGAGGTCGGGGCGGCGGCACCGAGGTCAAGGCGCCGAGGTTGGGGGCGCCGAGGTCGGGCGGCGGGCAGAGGTCGGGGGCACCAATGTCGGGCGGCGGCGCCGAGGTCGTGGTCGGCGGTGAAGGCGAGCCTAAACCCTAGAGGAGGCGAGCAGCGAGCGAGAGCGTAAGGGCGCGGAGAGGAAGTGAGAAGTGAGAGAAAACCCTAGCGTTTCCGCCTTATAAAAATTATATCATAGGCGGTTCGTAATGAGAACCGCTCAGTGATATTATTACCTGAGCGGTTGTATAATAAAACCGTGCGTGATAGCCCAAAACACGAGGCCAATTTATGATATCGACAAAACATCTTGAACACGGTGAGACATAAATATCCCGAGAAAACATAGTGAACTTCTTTGAGACAAGTATGATGACAATTATGACAAGTCCATATGAATTCTAACCTAGTGACAAGTATGATGACAAGTTCATAACACATTTGACTTCAAAATTTCATATCTAATTCAACTCAACTCCAAATCAAGTGAAACCAATTTTGATACTTCACATTACAATGTCGTCCACACATTGACATTAATATCAAATATGACAAGTCCATAACAAGTTCATAACACATTTGACTTCAAAATTTCATATCTAATTCAACTCAACTCCAAATCAAGTATGATGACAATTTTGATACTCCACATTACAATGTCGCCCACATTGACATCAATATCAAATATGACAAGTCCATAACACATCAACACATGACAATTTCACGTTCACATCAAAATATATGAGAGATTACAAGTCCATAACACATGATGTTATGGAATAAATTAATTACATTGGAGTAAATTCTTAATTAAGATATAGGCCTTCATGATGATCGACGCGCATATAGCTAGCTTCCTCTTTGGGTTCTTCCTCGAGCCTAATGCCGTTTCCAAAGGAGGCAACTCGTCAAATTGATTGTATTCTTCCTCGCCCACTACATTCTCAACTCCGACAATCCTCCTTTTTCCATGAAGAACTACGTGGCGCTTCTTATTTGCCGATCGGGTTACATAGAAGACTTGAACAACTTGGTTAGCTTGATGACGAATGGTTCGTCTTTATATCCGACACGTTCGAGGTCCACGGTAGTGACACCGTGCTTATCGACCTTCACCGTGGGAGATGGACCCAACAAACACGAAATAGGGGATCTTGAAAAGCACGTGGTCGAGCTCCCATATCTCGTCTATTTGCCCATAGTAGGAGCTCCTCATCCCATCGATCTTGAATGCATCTATCACGGACACCGCTGTTACGGATCAGTGCTCTTCCTATCCGAGTGCCGTATAAAATGTGTACCCATTGATGTCGTATCCTTGCCATGTGACAATTGTAAATTGTGGCCCTCGTGCCAACCATAGCAGCTATCATCACTTGATGACCTCCCAGTGATTCGCACCTTTAACCATTCGTTGAATCGACGGTTGTGCTCTCTCGTGATCCAAACCTCCGACCAGTCTGGATTCTATTGGTGCACCATGTCTTTGTGCTCGTCGATATACGGGGACACTTGGGTCATGTGTTGCAAGACCATGAAATGGGCTTGAGCGTATGTATCCAGATCGGGAGTTATTGATTTCCTTCCGATGGTCCCGATACCATCCATCTCCCCTCATGGCGAGATAGAGGCACACCTATCGGTTCCACGAGCCATGTAGTCGACGCGAGAACTCAATGACCTCTTCGGTTGCATAACCTTCGATGATCTTGCCCTCGGTCGAGATCGATTCCGTCACGTAGGACTTGAGAATTCCCATGTACCTCTCGAGCGGGTACATATGGCGAAGAACACAGGGCGCATATCTTTATCTCTCTCACAAGGTGAACAATGAGATGGACCATGATATCGAAAAATGACGGAGGGAAATACATCTCAAGATGACATAGAGTGGTCACCACCTCGGCTGCAGAGCATCTAGTCCTTGGGGATCAATGATCTTCGAAAAATTGAGTTGAAAAATAACACGACCTCAAGATTGCCACTCGGACCTTGTTCGGCAAGATACTTCTAATTGCAACAGGAAGCATTTGTGTCATCAGCACATGACAATCATGAGACTTCATACCAATTAATTTCAAATCTTGCATAGAAACAAGGTTCTTAATGTTAGCGGAGTAACGGATGGGACTTTCACTCCATGCAAGCTCTAGCACAGTTCATTTCTCTCGGCCTTGGATAGAGTGTAGCAAGCTGGGGGAAGGTACGTTCGTCCTGTATCGGTCTCTACCAGTGCTAACTCGGTCCTTATGTTCATATCAACCAAGTCACGCCGTGCGTTAACACCATCCTTTGTTTTGCCACTAATGTTCAGCAAGAGACCAATCAAGCTATCACATACATTCTTCTCTACATGCATGACGTCGATGCAGTGGCGAACTTCTAAGTGCTCCCAATAAGGCAAGTCCCAAAAAATTGACCGCTTCTTCCAGATGTTCTTCTCACGGGTTCTTAATTTACGTCCCTTCCCAAGCACAACATCGATATCCTTAACCATATCATAGACCTCTGTTCCTCTAAAAGCCCTTGGAGCTGAACCGTTCTCCTTATTTCCGTCGAATTGTTTTTTTCATCTTGCGGTATGGGTGACTCACAGGAAGGAACCTACGGTGGCCTTATATACACGATTTCTTGTGAATTGTTCACCATACACTCTCTGTAGCATCTAAGCAAAGGCGATGGGCTTTGGCTCCTTTTGTAATCAAGTCTTGAAAGTTACCAAGGGCGAAAAATCATTGATGGTGCGAGAACAACATGGCACGTAAAGTGAAGTTCTCTCATTTGTACGCATCCCATACTGCATACCCTTCGTTCCACAAGATCACAAGATCTTCCAAAGCAATGGTGTTTGGTACACATCAATATCATTCCTGTGTTGCTTTGGCCCTTGGATAAGTAGTGACATCAAAATGTACTTCCGCTTCATACACGTACCAAGGAGGAAGGTTGTACATACATAGATTCACGGGCAAAGTGCTATGTCGGCCGATGTTACCGAAAGGATTCATTCCATCTGTACTCAATCCTAACCTTATGTTCCTCGGTTCGCTTTGAACTCTTGGAAGCTCCGATCGAAGTTTCTCCTGGCGCGAATCGGCAGGTGTCTTAGCTTTCCATCTCTCTTACGCTCCTCGAGTGCCAACACGACAATCTTGCGTCCTTTATGTTCGCAAATAAGCGCTTCAAGCGTGGGATCCTGTGAGATACCACAACATCTTAGTAGGAGGTCCTTGCTTCACCTTAGCGAAGATTCGACGCTTGTATCGGGATGCTTTGCACAGGACATACATGCATGTCTGCATACTCTTTGATAGAGGATACAATCATTCGGACATGCATGTATTCTTTCTACTTCCATTCCCAATGGACAAATAACCTTCTTTGCTTGATAGGTGGTCTTTGGGCAACACGTTTCCCTCGGAAGGATGTCCGCTAGGAGACCTAACAACGCCGTGAAACTCTTATCGGACCAACCATTGCTTGCCTTCAATTTCAGCAGTTGAAGCACGGTTGACAACCTTGTATATTCCGGCTTGCAACCAGGGAACAAAGGTCTCACCGAGTCCTCCCTTAAGCCCTCAAATTTACAAAACTCTCTCTCACTGTAGTTCTCTTCTGCATCGCATAGCATCTGATCCAGATTGTCATCGTGTGACATATCCTCATCAAAAGCAGTACAATCCACATCCGGCATATCGTTGACTTCCTCGGCGATGCCGTCATTACTAACTTCATGTGTAATAATCTGCTCTTCACCGTGACTGGTCCAACATGTATACCCTTTTGTGAAACCCCTTCGAATCAAGTGCGCTTCTATTTGCGCCGTGTTGTTAAACATCTTCAAATTACCACAATCAATGCATGGACAGTACATAAAATTTATCTCCTTCTTCAACATATCCTGCTCAGCGGCTCTTCTAAAAGCAACCACGCCATTAATGTACTCTTGACTCACACGGTTCACATTGTACATCCGGTTTGATCCATCTACACTACGCATGTAACAAATTAGTGTCAAAATTAATTAGCGATTAATTTATAGCAAACATAAAGGGTTATAGATCGTTACCCTCGGAGCTCACGAAGAAAATACGATTCCTCTCCTTTCCTTCTCCTCTCTAAGGTGGCGCAATGGGGGAGGAGGCGGCGGGTGTTGGGCGCTTAGGGCAAGGGTCCAACCTTCTCCTCTCTAAGTGGCGAAGCGGATAATTATTGATTATCTGCATGATTGTTGATTAGATACGAGACAAAAGACAAGAGGAAGATCCTAATAACTAGCAAGTTGGTCTCGTAGCGATTCTTGCTGGTATCCTTTCATATAATTGAAACAATAAACCACCGTGATGACGTTTCTTCATGGATATAAATGGAGGAAATATAAAATAGATCATTGCACATGTGACTTATCTTGGTGTGTCATAAATTCTTCTTTTTAATCTGTTCTAGAAAACTACTCATGAAATTAGTTCTGATTAAGACTTTCACTTCTTTGCACGCGTACTTACTCGTTTTGTCTCATCGTTGCACAAAGGAATTACACCAGATTAATTAAAGGCTACATGTTTTGCTTTTCATTTTCTAGAATTAGGGTCCATCAAATTGAGAGCTAGATGTACGACGTTTTGCCTTTTCCCATCAAGTAGTATTAATTGAAACCTAAACCCTATGCTTCCGATTAAGGAATACAACAAAAAAACAAAACATTAGGGTCTATGTACAGAGTAGCAAAATCAGGAAATTCACTAATCAATAGAGTGGAAAAAGGATAATCGATATTACTTCATCTGTTTAATTAGGGAGGAGCCGCAGTTGGAGGAGCTAGGGAGGAAGTGGCACGGCACTGGGGAGGAGAAGCTAGCTAGCGAGATCTAAGTGGAGCCCAGCAAGCGGGGGCGGTTGATTATTATCCAAACAGCGGCAGAGGGAGTGGCAGAGGCACCTGCCAGCGGTCTGGCGGTGAACACAGCAAGCGGTCTGGCGAGAGGATGTGTCGCGCTCAATTTATCTGCGATGGGCATATCACGAGCGGTTCTTAAATAAAACCGTCGTGATAGTCATCTATCCTGAGCGGTTTGTGAATAGAACCGCTGCGTGAATTATCCTGACGGTTCTATTCACAAACCGTTTGTGATAATCCCCAATCACTGCAGCGGTCCTTATTTAGAACCGTGCGTGATATTACTGACGGTTATTAAATAGAACCGTATGTGATGGGATTATCACGAGGCGGTTTGTGAATAGAACCGCTCAGGATAATTCCTGCACGGTTCTATTCACAAACCGTCTCAGGATAGATGACTATCGCTGCACGGTTCTAAAAATACCGCTCGTGATAGGCTTCGCGCCACCGCGAGTCGGCAAGACCCAACACGAGCGGTTCCAAAGGAACCGTCTGTGATGGGGCGTCTACTATAGCTTGTTTTGTAGTAGTGTAACAAGAGATTGCGTGTGTGTGGAAATTGGATTCTGAGGTTAAAAATATGGGAAATGATATGGCTCAAACGTCCGAACCGATCGGACGCTACAATATGGGTCTGGTCTTTTCCCGCCAGCACATGGGCCTCTATGTGCAAGCTCAACCCAGCCACCACGTGAATAGCCATAGAGACGATAGGAAAAGACAATACGAGTAGAACCGCACTGGATGGCTTTGAGCTCTGACATGGACTTTGACCTGGCTTGTGTGTGTAGTATAGTATAGAACTATAGATGATACGGCAGTACGAGAATAATTCAGAATTTGTATTTCGGGATTTATTCTCCTATGTATCTATGGACCCATATATTCTCCTATGTATCTATTCAGAATTTGTATTTCGGGAACTATAGATATTACAACCGTTGTCCGGAGATGTTGTAACCGTGTCCGGGGGATGTTACAACCATTATCCCTCGGACATTTTTTTTAATTTGTGATGTTTCAACCGTTGTCCTAAGATGTTGCAACTATTGTCCGGGGATGTTGTAATTATTGTCCGGGGATGTTGCAAACATTGTCCAGGGATGTTGCAACCGTTGTCCGGGGATGTTGCAAACATTATCCTAGGATGTTGCAACCGTTGTCCGGGGATGTTGCAACCGTGTTCGGGGGATGTTGTATAATACCCCGAGTTCCGATTAGAGAAAATTTAATCGGGGAAAAAGGTTTTAGTGTAATTTCAGTTTTGGAGGGGGGGTTTAAAGAGGTGGGCCTCTAGCCCAGGTTGCATTGGCCATTTGGCCTGCCAGCAGCCCAAGAGGGGAGGCGGCATGGGCCTAAAGCCCATGCGCCCCACCCCTTTAAACCCTAGGCAAGGCAACCCTTCTCTCTTTTCCCTTGGCTGCTCCCTACACCAAGCCGCCGCCCCTCCCTGCTGTTTCCTCCAGGTGGTGGCGCCCTCCCTGCTGTCCCCAAGCTGATCCTCCCTCCTCCATTGGTGGCAGCCGGCCCCTCCTTCCTCCATTGGTGGCAGCCGCTCCTCCCTCCTCCATTGGTGTTGCCGGCCAAGTCAAGGAAGATTAGCCGGGAGGCCGTCATCCATTGGTGATTAGTGCAAGGATCAGCGTCTCACGCGTCTCCTAGAGTATCATCTCACATCCCTGCTGTTGGTTCCAGTTCGTTCTTGGTAGAGGTCGGTTATTGATTTGTCGATAGTGCTGTGTTCAGAATCAGATTTATGTTCTCTGTTGAACGTTGAGTTTCGTTAAGATCAAGGCCGAATTAGGATTTATGATCTCTTAGAGAGTTGTAGATTATTTCGTCAGGTTTCCACAGCCTTTGAGTTCACCTGAATCCGAGTTATGGTTTGAGAGTTACGGCCATTTGTTTACTGCTGTCCAGAACCCTGGTTAATTCTCAGCAGTCACCTTGCGTAGCAAATTGAACATTGTTAAGTTCAGAATCAGGAATCCTCCCTATTATGAAAATTATAGCTTATTATCTTAGCTTTCCATAGCCACTAAGAACACCTAATTCTGACATATGGACCAAAAGTTATGATAGTTTCAATCTTGCTGCCCAGAATTCTGACGAGATTAATCTGTTGATTTGTCTCTTGAAATATGTTTATGTTAGAGGAAAATTCAGGGTTCCCACCCAACTAGAATATTTTAGAAAATTTCATAAACTTTCCAGAATGTTAAAGAACACCTTAATCTGAGTTGTAGATCAATAGTTGTGTTATTTTCTTTACTGTTGTACATTTCGTCAGGACAGAATCTGTCTCTCATGTTCAGTTGCCTGTTAGTATATTTCCTACTAACGCGTCGCATTGTGGAAGGCAAGTACTTTAATGTTCTTATAATTATAAAATGTTGAATGCCTGATGTTGGTATTGTGTTTCTAAGATCCATGTTAATATTTAATGTTCATATTCATTCCATATGTGTTACCTCCATGATTAGAGAGCTTGTCTTTTCAATACTCATATTTTCATTCCATGCATCCGCTATTCGTGTTTCATCCACGGGAGTGGATTAATAAGACTCATCAATTCCAGTATGGGTACGTAAGACCCATTATTCCAACGTGGGCAGTTTGGGACACCCGTATGAAACGTTCTTCATACGGGACTTGGATTCCCGCATTTTGTTAAATGCGGGTTTAGGTGAACATCGACGGGTGTGTCACCAGCAATACCGGTATATGCATGTGTGTAGTCCCTTCATTTCATCCAATTCATTCATTCCATTCATTCAAATATTCGTTCTGTAATTTATTCATATTCTTCAATGAAGTTGTCATGAACATGGTTGTGGTATGTACCATTTATTTACTATACTTGCTGAGTCTCGGACTCACTCTTGCGTTGTTTGTTTATTTTAGGTGATCATTGAAGTTGGCTCTATTAGGAGGGAGTAGGCACGCACTACTCATTCACTTCACCTTAATCAAGTCCATGATTACGTTTTAGTTCTATATTTTTTTTTCATTCGTTAATTGATAAACTATAATAAATAAAGTTGGCTGTGGTTGATAACCTCTTCCACGTTATGATTGAATTGTACTACGCGTGATCTTGATCTTCCTTTTGTTAATTGCTTGAATTCAGACTATACTCCTGTTATGGTACTGTCCATTATTGATTCCTTTATTGTCTTGATTTATATGACTGTTGGAACCTCCGAGATAGTTAACTATACAGGGGAGGTTCTGCCGAAATTTAGAATTTTGTCTTACATTTCGATTCTGTTTCATGTTAGATTATTTTTAGGTGACACATTGGCTTTCGAATAGCCAGGGTGTTACATGTTGCAACCATAGTCCGGGGATGTTACAACCGTTGTCCGGGGATGTTGCAAACATTGTCCTAGGATGTTGCAACCGTTGTTCGGGATGTTGTAACCGTGTCCGGGGGATGTTGCAACCGTTGTCCGGGGATGTTGCAACCATTGTCCGGGGATGTTGCAAACATTGTCTTAGGATGTTGCAACCGTTGCCGGGGGATGTTGCAACCGTGTCCGGGAGATGTTGCAACCATTGTCCTTGGATGTTGCAACCATTGTCCGGGGTTGTTGCAACCGGTGTTCGGGGGGTGTTGCAACCATTGTCCAGGGATGTTGCAAACATTTTCCGGGGATGTTGCAACCGTTGTCCTAGGATGTTGCAACCGTTGTCCTAGGATGTTGCAACCGTTGTCCGGGGATGTTGCAACCGTGTCCGAGAGATGTTACATACGTGAGTCGGTGTGTCACATACGAGAACTCGGGCGTCCGATCCTAGCCTCAAAACGGACGTTCGAGTGCTAATATCACCCTAAAACAAAACACCTAAAAAGATCGACTTTCTTTCCAACATGCTCGCGTACGTACTATATGCGGTTCATGTTCTCTAACCAAAGCTAGCGGAATGCACATGTATGTACATAGAACTAAAGGCAGTTGCGTGCATGCAGAGAGTAGGGGCCACCTGCAGCCAATGGAGAGAGAAAGTAATTAAATAAAAAGCCTGCACCCGTCAAATTACCATTAGATGGTGGGCCCATCGTCAACCAGCCGTCCAATCCCATCCATCCATTAATCGCAAGCGTCCATCCGTGTCTCTGCCAATTTGTCATCTCCACACAAACAAATATCTGACGTCACGCCGGCGTCCGATTTCTAATCTCATATCGGACGTACGGCTCCTAGTCGCACCCTAAAAATATTTGAATATAGGCATGCAAGATAAAAAATTATTTTTCAACTATATATAGAATACTGTACATGGCCACATTGATCGCTATCTTGGAGTAACTTTGTAAGGCCCTAACATGCATCATGACAGTTGACAGCATTAGTATAAACTCCCTTACAAGTCATTCTGTACATCCACTCGATCCTAAAATACATATTTGACCACTAATTACTATTATAATATATTTGTAAAACCCAATAAAATTACAATATTTTGAACAACTTTTCAAGACAAATCTACACATATAATTTTTATGTATCTAATCGAAATACTTAACAAAATATTGATATATAAAGTTTTCAAAGTTTGACTACACGCATTGCAAAATAACTACTACTACAAAACAGGATATACTGGACGCCTCATCATAGTGTGGAACCGTCTATGTTGTAGTTATCACAGACGGTTTTTAATAAGAATCGTCTGTGATATGTAGCGATGGCTAGATCCGTCTGTGATACATAATTATTACGGACGGTTCTTGTTAATAACTGTCTGTGAATCATCACAAACGGTTTTTTCACAGACAGTTTATATTTAAAACCATCTGTAATTATAATCATATCACAGACAAAACTGTCTCTGATACTTTTGTTTCGTTGGGCGGGGAAACGAAAATTTGGACTTAATGGGCGGGCTGCCAAAACTCGCTTTATATTAACCGAGTCTCCTCACACCTCACACCCTCCATCTCCTCCTCCTCCTCTAATCGAGTGCGACCGCCTCACCCTGACCTTGCGCCCTGGCCTCCCCCAAGCTCGTCGCCCGCGGCCTCCTTCACCTCGCCCTAGCCTCGTCAGCGGCGGCCTCCCACGACCTCATAGCCCATGGGCTCCTCGACATCATTGCCCCCGGCCTCCCACGACCTCGTCGCCCCCGGTGTAAGTACTCGGAATTAACACTCCCAAATCCCCTGTGTATTACTGAAATAGTCCCATAGTGGCTAGCTCACACAGTAAACAAATATGGTAACATCCATAATCGCATAGCTTTATTAATAAATAACAGAGTTTATTACCAGAAAGGTTTACAAGCCCACAACAAACAAACACGGCGGAAGACGAAGAAGGTGTAGGAGAGCCCAGCTAATTTGCCACAGGAAATCGACTGGGATAGTGGCCTAGTTATCGAGATCTTCAACAGCACGAAGTCCTTCTCCCCTTAACAACATTTTATTAAGCAAGAGTGAGCATAAACAACCGTACTCCGCAAGTTACACCAATAAGAGAATTATAATGCATGCAGGGATATATCAAAGGAAGGCATATAGGATTGAATTTGCATAAAGCGATGTTTTCTTTAAATACTTGTACTAAGTTCCAAAGCAGATATTCTATAACTAAAATTCATTTTCTTAATTCTCAAGTTTTATAGTGAGATAACATTTACGTAAGAGTGGTAAAGGATACCCTCCTATCACATGGCTACCCGCCCAATTTCTCAATTGGATAAACTATCCTAAACCATTTGATAAAGTATTTGGAAATCAAAACCAAAGTTTAACTTTAAGTGGCTTTGCTTAACATCTCTATGACCGTGGACACGGCTATTCGAATATTTTTACATTCTGTAGAGTTGTACAGCTTTACCCATAAGAGATAACCACTCATAATGTCCGTTTCACACACTTCTGAAGGTGTGCGACTATGAGATTATCACAAGGTCTTTACAATGCAGCATCCCACCATGTCCCACCTCGCAAAGGTTTCACTTCCTTTGGATTGAACCATCCACTGGATTTAAGCCCCCTTTTACGCCATGTGGGAATACATAAAAGTAGATAAATACACCCACACAACCGAATGGCACAACCATGGTGAAATGATTCAAATTATTTAGCCAAGTCCTGCCCATTCAGAACATGTGGTAGTACGGTAGGACTTAGCAAGATGCGGCTCGAAGACCGATCCTTAACTAACTTGGGCGACTTTCTAACAAAACCCATGGGCCTCAACCATACCCGATTGAGCCCGTGCATAAACATGCACTCACCAAACGTCCATTTCACCCAAGTCCAAACCAATTTTCATTTTATTTTTCCAAGTTAAATCATGTTTTCGAAATTTCCATGGTAAAAGCAATACTATAGCATCATGTTAAATCATAGTTGATCATTTGGCTAAATTCCCCAAATTGAACATTTTTGGTCTAAGCATGACTAGGCGTATTTTTCCACAAAAACATCTCGTCAGTACTATTGTATTAACCAGAGTTTTATCTAGGGTGACAAGGTGTGAGGGATTGATGTCCAAGAATTGTTAATACAGATCAGTAAGTCAACCTCTAATTTTAGAATCATAATCACCAAATCAATCTATTAAGTCTATTGATCCACCACGCTATTATTTAGATTATTCTACCAATAACTGCAAATCAACTAAACACTACTATTCAATTAACTCCACCAATCTCAGTAATTCTCTACAATTCAACCGATGCACACGAATTCCATTCGTAACTTACTATGATAATCCAACTTCATTATTTATTCATCACCTAAATCTGATCATCTTGTCAAAACTAAGCTTCCAACAATCACAACTAATACAATCATTTCCACTAAGATTCCTTCCAAATCCAATTATTCGATCATAACCTATACATGTACTATAACCAAATTATCCAGCTAATACCACAAAGTTTACACATACTTTTTGATTCAACCTAATCCACCAAAATTAACATCATGAATTGGTAATCTATCATCCAATCTTCAACAATAATCTACTTCTATAATCCAATATCCAACAATCTGGTATTTCCATATTCCAACAGTAGTACACTCCTAATATTCCGATCATGATATAATCCGATGATCCAACAATAATGTAATCTGATCATCCAATCTCCAACAACAATCTATTTCTATAATCCGACATCCAACCATAACTAACCCTATATACAACAAAAATATAATCAGTGTACCCCACAAGGATACGATATTATGATCTAATTAGGATGTAATCCGATTAATCACATATTCTAATAATCCAATTAGGATGTAATCTGATTAATCACGTATTTCGATAATCAACACTGATACAATCCTATAACCCAACAATCAACAATTGTATAATTGTATAATCAATATCCAAGAATCACGTGTTCCTACAATCCAACTTCCATCCATCGTATATTGCTATAATCCAGCAGTAAGGTATTCTTATAATCAAACATTCAACAATAATGTACTCGTATAATCCAATCATTTCAATTTCTAATTCCTAAATACATCACATTCGGAAAGATTCTCCATATTGTCCATGTTGACAATAAATGGCTATATATTAGAATTGGGAATAACTATAAAACTTAAAATAGGTATTTAAATTACTTGAATATAAATACACATGCAATAATAATTTTAAATAGAATTTAAATAATTTAAAAATACTGAGATTCAAATATGATAAAAGCATACAATTTACCTTGCTTAATTAGTTGATGTTCTCAACTGACGTCGAAATCTGGTTCTCCGAAGTCGTCAAAATCTACACGCGAAAATAAGCCAAATACCAATAAAATTCAAACAAAATTCAAATGAACTCCAAATTGAATACTTCTAGTACAAATAGCTAGATCTTGAATTTATATGATTTTAGAAATTTGAATCATCTAAATCGGAGCTCGAACGAAGGAGAACGAGCTCCCCGAAAGTTTTGAAATCACATGGTCGGAAGGAGGTTCGACTGGTCGGCAGGTTTCGACTACTTGGTCGAAGGAGGTTCGACTGGTCAGAAGGTTTCAACTACCTGGTCGAAAGAAGGTTTCAACTGGTTGGAAGGTTTCGACTACCTGGTCAAAAGAATGTTTCAACTAGTCGGAAGAAGGTTCGACTACATGATGTGGTCGGAAGGAGATTCGACTACACAACGTGGTCGGAAGGAGGTTCGACTACGTGACGTGGTCGGAAGGAGGTGCGACTACACGATGTGGTCGGAAGGAGGTTTGACTACGTGACGTGGTCGGAAGGAGGTTCGACTACGCGACATGGTCGGAAGGAGGTTCGACTACGCGACGTGGTCAGAAGGAGGTTCCACTACGCGACATGGTCGGAAGGAGGTTTGACTACGCAACGTGGCCAGATGGAGGTTCGACTAAGCGACGTGGTCGGAAGGAGGTTCGACTAAGCGACGTGGTCGGAAGGAGGTTCGACTCGCGACGTGGTTGGAAGGATGTTCGACTACGCGATGTGGTCGGAAGGAGGTTCGACGACACGATGTGGTCGGAAGGAGGTTTGACTACACGACGTGGTCGGAAGGAGGGGTTTGAGGGAGAATAGGGCATAGGGAGCTCACCAAGATTGAGAGAGAGGTCGGAGGAGGTCGGTGGATGGTGAACGGCAGTAGGGAAGCTCGCGGTCGAAGGCGAAGAAGGACGGCGATGAAGGGGTCGGGCGGGACTGAAGGAGAAGAGGAAATGCGGCGGCTCCTATGAAACAAAACTAAAATTGAGTGAGGAGATTGCTTCAAGGAGCTCTGGGCATGAATTGACGCGGGTAGAAGAGGAGGGCTGCACTGGCTGCCACGCAGGCACTAACGTAGGCGAGTGGGCGAGGTGGCACCGACCTAGCGTGGAGGTGGCGGCGAGGAGGTGCGTACTAGGTAGGCCACGATCTTGCGAAACCAATGGCGAAGACCACGTCGATGGAGAAGCTTTGATGGCGGCATTAGAGGCGGTGGCACGAGCTCTGGCCGGTGGCGTCGAAACTCGAAGCGCGGCGAAACAAAGACGAGAGAGAGGGGGCTTGAGGGGAAAACATGAGGGGAATGAGGGGGGTCCTGGGGCGCTATTTAACGGGGAAGGAGGAGGGAGCAGGGCATAGGGTGGAGCCGGTGGGAGTAGAGGCAACCTGAGTGAGAGGATAGGGCAGGTGCGGGAAGAGATGGGGTGGCGAAGGGATGGCACAGCCGGAGGCGGCGATGGCGAATTGGGCTAGGGAGAGAATCAGCCCAAAGCGAAGAAAGAATTTTAAATCCCTAAAGATTCAAGAAATTACATAAGGTTTTTCTATTTAACTTTAAATCCAAAGTAAACCAAGAAACTCAATAAACTTCATTTTTAACTTTTCAAAACTAGGAAATTTTGGAAAAGCAATAAAAACTCTTTTAAATCTCAGAAAATCAATAAAATAATAATTTTATAATTTTTAATTTTGGTAACAGAACTTTGGGATGTTACAAACTACCCCTCTTAAAAAGAATCTCGTCCCTAAGATTTAGAGAGGGTAGCAAGAAAGACAGATATAGGATGATTGTATTGAGAGGCTAGAAGGAGATAGAGAGAGTCTATCTTCAAGTTGGGCTTCATGTTCAAGGCCTTGAGTTGCTCAAAATTTGGAAGCATCACTTTGTCTTTGTAGTCCCCTAGGTGCATCGAGAGGTTAGGTCATCCAATGGTTTATTAGAGAAGATGGAAAAGCAAAGGATGAGAAGGAAGGCTATGAGGAGAGTAGTCTACACCCCTTAAGCAAACGTTACACACAAGATTGATCAGATCTGCGTAGGATGTACCAAAAAGAAAATACAGCATACAAGTTAAGAAACAACACAACATTCTACTCGATCAATACTCTTAATTTGGTGAAGCGACTCAATACACAGAATGAGTCTTGGCCAACTTAAGCTATATGGTTGGGCTGACATCGTGATCTCTGGTTCATGGTCTTTGCTTAATCCTGTCTGTTGTCCTTGGATGGTGGAGATGACGATACTTCCTTGATAGCTTCATGTCTTGTGGTCTTGACTTCATGGTAAGAAAGCGTGTTGACCATCTATAGACTTTTATAGGGGAAACATGATCCTTTTAACATTATAAAATGGTGAAAGAAGAACAAGGTGAGAAAGAATACCATGAAGAAGGTGAGGATAGAAAGATGAACAAAGACGAGGAGAGAACAATTTATTTTTCTCGTTATGTAAAATAAGTTTTGAAGTCGTCAACCATCGGCCATTCTAACTAGGCCACGACCTACAATCGATATGGCTCTGATACCACTTTGTAAGGACTAGAGATTAACACACCCAAATCCCCTGTGTATTACTGAACTAGTCCCATGATCAGTGGCTAGCTCACACAGTAAACAAATATGGTAACATCCATAATCGCAAAGCTATATTAATAAATAACAGAGTTTATTACCAGAAAGGCTTACAAGCCTATAATAAACAAACACAACGGAAGACGAAGAAGGTGTAGTAGAGCCCAACTAATCTGCCACAGGCAATCGACTAGGGGTAGCAGCCTAGTCATCGAGATCTTTAACAATGTGAAGTCCTTCTTCTCTAAACAACATTTTATTAAGCAAGAGTGAGCACAAACAACCGTGCTCCACAAGTTACACCCAATAACAGAATTATAATGCATGTAGGGATATATCAAAGTAAAGCATATAGGGTTGAATTTGCATAAAGCAATGTTTTCTTTAAATACTTGTACTAAGTTCCAAAGCAGATAATCTATAACTAAAATTCATTGTCTAAATTCTTAAGTTTTATAGTCAAATAACATTCACATAAGAGTGGTGAAGGATATCCTCCTATCACATGTTTACCCGCCCAATTTCCCAATTGGATAAACTATCCAAAACCATTTGATAAAGTATTTGGAAATCAAAACAAAAGTCTAACTTTGAGTGGCTTTGCTTAGCATGTCCATGACCATGAACATGGCTATTCAAATAGTTTTACACTCTACAGAGGTTGTACAACTTAACCCATAAGAGTTAATCACTCATAATGTCTGTTTCACACACTTCGGAAGGTGTGCGACTAAGAGATTATCACAAGGACTTTACAATGCACCATCTCACTGTAGTCCCGCCTCGCTAAGCTTTCGCTTCCTTTGGATAGAACCATCCGTCGGATTTAAGCCCCCTCTTGCGCCATGTGGGAATACATAAAAGTAGGTCATAAAGACACCCACGCAACCGGATGACACAACCACGGTGAAAATGATACAAATTATTTAGCCAAATCCTACCCTTTGAGAACATGTGGTAGTACGGTGGGGCTTAGCAAGATACGACTTGAAGACCGGTCCTTAACTAACTTGGGCGACTATCCAACAAAACTCATGGGCCTCAACCATACACGATTGAGCCCATGCATAAACATGCACCCACCAAACATCCATTTCGCCCATGTCCAAACCAATTTTCATTTTACTTTTCCAAGTTAAATAATGTTTTTGAAATTTCCATGGTGAAAGCAATAACATAGCATCATATTAAATCACAGTTGATCATTTGGCTAAATTCCCCAAATTGAATATGTTTGGTCTAAGCATGACTAGGCGTATTTTTCCACAAGAACATCTAGTTAGTACAATTGTATTAACCAGAGTTTTATCTAGGGTGACAAGGTGTGAGGGATTAATGTCCAAGAATTGTCAACTACAGATCAGTAAATCAACCTCTAATTTTAGAATCATACTTTCCAAATCAATCTATTAAGTCTATTGATCCACCACACTATTGTTTACATTATTCTACCAGTAACTACAGATTAACCAAACACTACTATTCAATTAACTCCACCAATCTTAGTAATTCTCTACAATTCAACCAATGCATATGAATTCCATTCGTAACTTACTATGATAATCCAACTTCATTATTTATTCATCACCTAAACCAGATCATCTTGTCAAAACTAAGCTTCCAACAATCACTACTAATACATTCATTTCCACTAAGATTTCTTCTAAATCCAATTATTCTATCATAACCCATACATCTACTATAACCAAATTATCCTGCTAATACCACAGAGTTTACACATACTTCTTGATTCAACCTAATCCACCAAAATTAACATCATGAATTGGTAATCTATCATCCAATCTTCAACAATAATCTACTTCTATAATCCAATATCCAACAATCTGGTATTTCCATATTCCAACAGTAGTACACTCCTAATATTCTGATCATGATATAATCCGATGATCCAACAATAATGTAATCTGATCATCCAATCTCCAACAACAATCTATTTCTATAATCCGACATCCAACCATAACTAACCCTATATACAACAAAAATATAATCAGTGTACCCCACAAGGATACGATATTATGATCTAATTAGGATGTAATCCGATTAATCACATATTCTAATAATCAACAGTGATACAATCCTATAACCCAATAATCAACAATTGTATAATTGTATAATCAATATCCAAGAATCATGTGTTCCTACAATCGAACTTCCATCCATCGTATATTGCTATAATCCAACAATAAGGTATTCTTATAATCAAACATTCTATTGTAATGTACTATTATAATCCAGTCCTTTCAATTTCTAACTCCTAAATACACCACATTCGGAAAGATTCTCCATACTATCGAGATTGACAATAAATGGCTATATATTGGAATTGGGAATAACTATAAAGCTTAAAACAAGGATTTAAATTACTTGAAAATAAATACGCATGCAATAATAATTTAAAACAGAATTTAAATAATTTAAAATGCTAGGATTCAAATATGATCAAAGGATGTAACTTGCCTTGCTTAAAATACTTGGATTCAAATATGATCAAAGTCATCGAAATCTACATGCGAAAATAAGCCAAATTCAAATAAAAATCCAAACAAAATTCAAATGTACTCCAAATTGAATACTTCTAGTAAAGATAGATAGATCTTGAATTTAGATGATTTTACAAATTTGAATAATCTAAATCGGAGCTCAAACGAAGGAGAACAGGCTCTCGGAAGTTTTGAAATCACATGGTCGGAGGGAGGTTCGACTAGTCGAAAGGTTTCGACTACCTAGTCAAAGGAGGTTCGACTGGTCGAAAGGAGGTTCGACTGGTTGGAAGGTATCGACTACTTGGGGGAAAGAAGGTTTCGACTGGTCGGAAGGTTTTGACTACTGGGTCGAAGAAGGTTCGATTGGTCAAAAGGTTTTGACTGCCTGGTCGAAAGAAGGTTTCGATTGGTCGGAAAGTTTCGACTACCTTGTTGAAAGAAGGTTTTGACTAGTCGGAAGGAGGTTCGACTAGGCGACGTGGTCGGAAGGAGGTTCGACTACGCGACGTGGTCGGAAGGAGGTTCGACTAACCGACGTGCTCGGAAGGAGGGTTTGAGGGAGAACAGGGCACAGGGAGCTCACCAAGACCGAGAGAGAGGCCGGAGGAGGTCGGTGGATGGCGAACGGCAATGGGGAATCTCGCTGTCGTAGGCAAAGAAGGACGGCGATGAAAGGGTCAGCCGAGACTGAAGGAGAAAAGGAAATGCGGCGGTTCCTGTGAAACAAAACTAAAATTGAGTGAGGGATTGCTTCAAGAAGCTCTCGGCACGAATTGACGTGAGTAGAAGAGGGGAGTTGCACCGGTTGCCACGTGGGCGGGCAAGGTGGCATCGACATGGCGTAGAGGTGGCGGCGAGGAGGTGCGCACTGGGGTGGCCATGATCTTGTGAAACCAACGGTGAAGACCATATCGGTGGAGAAGCATTGACGGCGGCGCTAGAGGCGGTGGCGCGAGCTCTGGCCGGTGGCAGCAAAAATCGAAGCGTGGCGAAACGAGGACAAGAGAGGGGGGAGTTGAGGGGAAAACAAGAGGGGAACGAGGGGGTCCTGGGGCACTTTTTAACAGGGAAGGAGGAGGGAGTAGGGCATAGGGCGAAGCTGGTGGGAGCAGCGGCAGGTGAGTGAAAGGATGGGGTAGGTGCAGGAAGAGACGGAGCAGCGAAGGGGTGACGCGAGCGGAGGCGGCGATGGCGAATTGGGTCTGGGAGAGAATCAGCTCAAAGTGAAGAGAGAATTTTAAATACCTGAAGATTCAGGAAATTACATAAGTTTTTTCTTTTTAACTTTAAATCCAAAGTAAACCCAGAAACTCAATAAACTTTATTTCTAACTTTTGAAAACTAGGAAATTTAGGAAAAACAATAAAAACTCTTTTAAATCTCATAAAATCAATAAAATAATAAATTTTTAATTTAGGTAACAGCACTTTGGGATGTTACATCCAGCCTCCTCCACTTCGTCGCCCCAGCCTCCTACACTGCGCCCTGGCCTCGTCGTCGTCGTCTCTCTCGACCCCATAGCCCGTGGGCTCCCCTGACATCGTCGCCCCCAGCCTCCTCCACTTCGTCGCCCCGGCCTCATTATCGCCGGCCTCCCCCGTTTTCTTTCATCGAGTAATGTTCTTCGACCTAGTCGGAAGGTTTCGACTACCTGGTCGAAGGAGGTTCGACTACATGGTTTGGCTCAAAATTCGATTTTTTTCAGTAAAAAAAGCTATCACAGACTGTTCTAAACAATAACCGTCAGTGAAAAAAGCTATCACAGACGGTTCTTGTTCAGAACCGTCTGTGATATCTTTTTTCACAGACGGTTATTGTTTAGAACCGTCTGTGGTAGCTTTTTCACAGACGGTTAAAATTCTATGTGATGCAAACATATCTAATAAGTAGTATCATCCGTTTGGAAGATATTTTTTGCATTTTTTATTATTATTCTTTCTTAAAAAGTTTTAACTTTAGACAAAATGTTTTTGTAATTGCAATAAACTTTTGGGGCAAATTAACACATCTAATCAATGTTTACATTTTCTGCTAGCTAGTTTGGCATCAACACCGAGAATTTGAACAAATTAAATGTCCATATATATATATATTGAAATTGACACTGTGATTCGATCTTACAGTACATACCTATATTTCTATTCATGGCAATTCAATACTATGTACAGACCGATATTTGTATTGGAGGACACATTTTAGGAAAGAAGACAATGATGTTGAAAGCGATGTCAACTATGTAGTAAAAACTTATAGATTAATTAAAATTGCATTCATAGGGCATGAATGATTGATTCGTACCACGGAATCGACCAGTCAAGCTCGAAAAGCCATACACAATAAAAGTTATGTACAGAACGTTCTGAGATTAATTAAGCACAGACTCCGACTCCCGTAGTTAACCGCAGCTAGCGCATTCACTGGCGCCAAACTGCAGCTACGTACATGCAAACCAGCAACGCGAGCGCGCCATACGCGCGCCATATAGGAGATAGGACACGCAGAACCGTTTTATTACATTCGATCGCAGTTCGCACACACATACAATACATACAAACGTTGGTGTGGCGGCCGGCCGGCGTTAAGGACGACATCGCCGTCTGGAGATGGATTACATCTCATAGGCTCGCTCGCCTGGTCGCTCGATCAGGCGTCGCGGACCTCGAAGATGTTGCGCGTCTTGACGACGATGTCGTACATGTGGACGAGCTTGAGGCGGGCGAAGTCGCGGGGCACGGAAATGAGGTGCACGGTGGAGCGCTGGTGGAACTGGAGGAGGCAGGGGTCGTTGAGGTAGCGCTCCCACCCAAGCTCCCGCAGCCGCCGCTCCAGCACGTCGTAAGACGTCACCACCTCGCCGCTCGGCACGTGCATCAGTACCTTGCTCGGCCGCGCTCCGTCGCCGCTGCCGCGGCCCCTCGCCGACGCGTCGCTATCCGCCCGTCGCACGATCCCATCCTCAAACACCCACACGCCAGACATAGCTAGCACTGATCAATATAGATTCTTGTTGGCTAGCTACAAGATTTTGGAGGTGACGATGATCGTCAATGGTGGTTGATGCCTTGATGGTGCACAGGAGAGGGGAGAGGGGCAGAGTTTATATACACGGGTGATATGACGTAGGAGGAGGCGGGCACTGTTTGGCTTCCTGTTCGATCGGCTAAGGTGGGTCCCGCCGGCTAACTGGTGGTGTCCTTGGAATGGGGAAATGTGGGCCCCGGTAATCACGGCGCCCCAAACCATAGAACATCGTTGGAAGCTTCCAATCGAAGGGTGGCTCTGGGCCGTTGGATCGCCGAGCGGACGGCCGGATTGGCAGATGTCCTTGGGCATTAGAAAAGCTATAGGATGATCTAGACCGTCCGCAACGGCAGAAGACGGTGATGATTTCTTTTCTAGCTGTATTTGTTCAAAGGGTAATACACTGTGTTAAAGTGAAATAGACAAATTGTTAGTTTCAGGATGCTCTCGTACTAACAAAAAATTCAGGATGAAAATAGTTCTTAAATTTTTAAAAATTACAATATGTCGGTCTAGTTTCTTTTATAGTTGACTGGCAAACCTAATTTTCTAGTGGAAATAATTTCACTTACATTAAGAAGAGAACATATGACAGAAACACAGTTTTTTTTTATAGTTGTTCTTTCGTACGTTAGGAAATAAATAGCTGTTCCATCAGTTTTTATGGTAAATATAAACACAAGCCCCATATCCCCTATTAATTGATCTTGCCCGTTCGTCTATTGTGAGAGTCCTAGGTATTTAACTTGTCATACTTAATCATCCAATTAGTCCTAATATTACAAATCAAACATCTCGACTCTCGGTATAACATGTACCTCCTAGGAGCGGTACACATACACCATTAAAAAATCAAGCACAAATTCCATACAAGATTACAATACTGATAACGACATAGTTACAACATTCAAAAGACATACGAGTTCATATTACATAAGTGGTTGACCGGCCAAATAACAATAAAGACTAAAGTTGCAGCAGAAACAAGAGCCATAAGATGGCGATAAATAAAAGCCAACCAGTTTGCCATTACCCACAAGACAACCGACAGGGCCACCATGGTAGTTGTCCTGCACGAAGTCGGTCTCACAATAGTTAACCCTTTGGGGGTCAACTTCCTCTACAGTAAATAGACAACGCAGTTGAGTACAAAAACATACTCATAAGACTTACGATTAACAAATCTATACATAACTACATGCAAGCTGAATCAAAGGAGATGACCATAGAGTTTATTTTAAGCACAAAGCAATATTTTATTTGCAATAGTATAATAGATTGAAGGCAATTTGTCAAAACTATTTTTAATTGTTTAAATAACAGCGAGACAACATTATAAACATAATTAACATCCTGGAGGTGACTTCCTAACAGCCACCACAACATAGCACGAATTACCCATTCGTACCACCCGATTTTAATTTTTATCGAAAATGTTATAGTCTAATTCTTGCAGGAAATAACTAAGCATGTCCATCACCTTGGACGAGGCTATTCGAATAGATTATACCCTACAGGGGTGTACAACTTTACCCACATGTCAGACCGCTCCTTTGCCATACAATAGAGCACACTTCCGAAGGTATATCGACAGAACTAAGTCGTACGAGACGTTTTTCAATATAATGCATTAACTACGAGTCGCCCATATGGACAGAAACTATACATTATGTCGGAGTCATTGTAAAGCTGAAAGTTAACTACCCTATAGGGTAAAGCCCTGGATAACTACACTACTACGTAAATGCTATATCGGGCCGATCACGCAGCGGTTCATCAAACTGCTCAGATAAACACAATCTCAGACGGTTTTTGTTTACCCACCGTCTGTGTCATTCTACGTGCTAAAAACTGTTTGTGAAGAGGTCATATCACAGACGGTTCATGTTTAAAACGGTTCTGACCAAAAACCGTCTGTCATATTACCCAATATCACAGACGGTTTTTCGTCAGAACCGTCTGTGATACTTCACAAACAGTTTTAAACATGAACCGTCTGTGATATGACCTCTTCACATACGGTTTTTGTTGAAAACCGTCTATGATAATTAACTCATCACATCTGATAGCAATATCAAAATGTTAAATCTTAGCTTTATGCTGATTTCATTTGTTCACATGATGTTTGTGTTGAGCATATTATTCCTTTTAAATGACTTGGAGGATTTACATGTCTATGTCAATTATCCCAATTATTATTAATTGGTGTGTATACCCATACACATAGAGATCGAATCTTATGATAATATGTTTATGCGTGTCAGAACTTCTATTTCTTGTGAAGATGTCTTCCGCTCATTCTTCGTCATCGCCGCCTCATGTGTCTGATGATGCACCATCCTCTGGAATATCCAACAGCGGCAGAAGAAGAGGAATATCGAAAAGGCCCGCGAGCCGATATACCATCACGGAGGTCGATCAATCTGGGACCCCTATCAATCCTCGCCGAGCAGCGTTCACATTCCGGAGAACGGTCGGAATAGTTGCACGGCAACGGGTCAGTGTCACATACGATTCGTGGAAGGAGTTGCCGAAAGAACTGAAAGCTGCGCTGCTGACGGATATTCTCAAATCGTTCGAGATCCCGAAACAACACCTAGACTCCGTGTGATGACACGCGTTGCTACAGGCATGCAAAGCGTGGAAGAACTTCAAGAGCACACTTGTCAAGAACTACGTGGAGAAGGATCTTACGCCTTTCCACAAGTATCCGTTCTTGGAAGAGTCCTGGGCCGAGTTTGTGGCGAAGAAGACAACAAATGAATTTAGGAGTGAAAGTGCGGCGCACACGGCCAGCCTGGAAAAAAACAAGCACCCCCACAAACTCGGCACCGCTAGGTATGCGGGTAAAATCCTGATATGGAGGGATCAGGACCAGGAGGCAAGCCGCTCAATGTCTCTCCACCATTTCCGAGATCACTAATGTGCGCTGGCCAACAAAGGGTTATTTGGGAGGTTACGTACCGCCTATGGGGAAGTCTCCTTTTCAAACCCCGCATCAGAAGTGTCCCAATACCGTAAGATATCGAACTACCTAGTTTGTAATTACTCCATAACTTCATAGGAAGTGAAATGACATGTCGGGCTATTGCAAGTAACGTTGAGTAAACAATCTTCCCAAGGCTCATTCTAGGCAGACAGGGAGAGAGATACACTCTCCGCGGTCCTAGGAAACAATGAGCATCCGGGTCGCACGAGAGGCGCTGGTGTTTATGTTACATGGGCAGAATGGTTCCAAGTGGACTCCGGATCATACCGGAGTAGGAAGAGAGCCAAAGCCGACCGCGATGCAAAGCTACGAGAGGAGATTCGTGAATCCCTCAAAGATGAGATCACTGAATCCATCAGAGATGAGATCGAGGATCGCGTCAGAGTTGTGTCACAACGGTTTGAGGAAAGGATTAAGGAATTGTAAATCTCAAATCAGTTGCAAACTCCTGCCCCTATTGTGCTAGCCAGCCCCCCAAATTTCCGAGTAGCTGTGCGTCTAACCCTACCCCAATAGGCGACGGCAGATTTCCTGTCGATGACATCCAGGTAATAATTATTATCTCTAGAATGCTCGATCCATTGATAGGCCCGTTGGAGTAGCTAATTTTGTATCATTATGTAGGCAGCTATGAAGTGCAAGCTCCAAGTGAGATATACCTCTATTGCCCTAGATGCTGCTTGGGGCCAGGTGTATCCATCTGGTGTTGGGGCTTTGGTGCACGGTGAAAATCTAGCACCGGGTTTCGCAAAAGTGAATGTGGACGGTGTTTGTGCCAATTTCGGGGCCGTCCCACTGCATATTCCCTCAAACGATGAGGTCATGACTCTAGAGCAAGCTGTTGGAACATTCATCCAGTGGCCTAAGGGGGACATCTGCCTAGAGCTACCTGCTCTGGTGTCAACTTCACGGGAATGTCCTGCAATGGTATCAAGTACACGGGAGCTGACTGCACCAAAGCTACCTGCACCGATGTGGCAAGGGCCTAGTGCATCAGATGCATCTACACCTCATGCTCAGTCGACTCTTGTGAAGTCGACCTATACAAAGCGAGGCAGCAAGGGCAAATCGAAGGTGGTTGGCTCCTGTTCTGATATCCCCTTCTTGCCGTTGGCCCGGAAATTCATGCTAGGCGAGTCGTTGGTCGAGAGGTTAGACAGCCCTACCCTAGGACTGGCTTGCACGACATTGCATACATGGTACATGGAATAGGCCAATAAGATGGCTGAATAACGACGCTCGGGTGTCACCATCAAGTTCAAGGAGGATCATTTTAACCACGTGCATCAAGACTGTGTCTTCACGGTGACCTTCGAGGACTTGTTCTGTCTCTTCAACCTCAACGAGCTTGACGACTCACTCATACGATGTTGGACACTATAAGTGTGTACAATCATGATCAATGTTCGTGTAATACCGATAAATGTTATATATAACTCCTTGCTTTTGTATATAGATATATGATGTTTGAAGCCGAAAGAAGGAATTCACCGGTAGGTTTCCTCGACCCACACATGGTCTCCGAGCAAACCATCAAGGCGAATGCAATATTCGTCGAGAATTACGTTATAGAGTTTTTCCTGGCTCGCCACAACAAGGAATACATACTTTTGCCCTACAACCAGGAGTAAGTGTTGCACTACTGGCTATACTTGTTCATTTGTACTTTATAAGCAACACGAACTTAGGTTTAATGACCATGCTGACATACCTGTGTAGCTTCCACTGGATTCTAATTGTAATTATACCAAAACAGAAATGGGTAATATACCTAGATTCCCTAAAGAGTTCCACTCATAAATTCATAGTTATCCAGAATTTAATCAACAGGTAAACACATTTCCTCCATAGAAACTCTATTGTAGTCTTTCCTTCCTTTGCAATGGCTAAGGCTAACTTCTTGGAGTCACGTAGGGTGTTCGACGTGTTATATGCTAGAGGATGGAATTGCAGGGGAAGGTGGCTGCAACACGATCTAACTTTCCTGGTACTCGCTAGCTAGCACACATTAATCCTATATAACACTTCGTAGTAATGCCCACTCGAACTAACTAATTCTATTTTTGCAGTGCCACCAGCAGCCGCCGGGCCGCAACGTTTGTGGATACTATGTTTGTCACAACATGGAACTACTCATCGGTTCCGCGATCACCAATGATCCTCAGGTTTGTCAATCTTGCAACAATTATTTCATATATACTTACCAATTTATATAAGCATGAATTTAATCTTCCTATCGACAGGTTGCGACCATCGCTGAAACTGCGTTGGAACAGAGCGAGCTTATAAAAGTTCGATCACACTTTGCGTCATTCCTGAACAGTCAGGTCATAAATCCAGATGGGAGTTTCTACAGTGTAGATTGAACTTGATTGGGATAGATTGAACTTAATGGTACATGTGTTTAAATTAATGTACATTAATGGTTAATTTTAGTTAATTGATTTGTGAATTGGATGTGCTTGTTTATGAAATGAATGCAAATTTGATGTGCTTCTGAAATGAATGCGAATTGGATGTGCTTGTTTCAGAGGGCATGGCTAGCATTTCCTGAGGCTAGCCAATAAACAGAAATAGATTTAGCAATGCAAAAGAATATCACAAACAGTTTGTAGATGAAACCGTCTGTGATAGTCGACTATCACAGACGGTTTGTAGATGAAACCGTATGTGATAGTCGAAAATCACAGACGGTTTGTAGATGAAACCGTCTGTGATAGTGCACTATCATAGACGGTTCATCTACAAACCGCTCTGTGATTTTCACTATCACGCACGGTTTTGAGTTAATAATCGCTCGTGATATTATGTATTACGAGCGGTTCGAAAACCGTCTGTGATGACCTATGTCATTACTGACCCATAAACTCAGACGGCTGACAAAACCGTCTATGATGACGTTTTTAAACCATCTGTGAAGGCCTTTTCTGTAGTAGTACTACAATGTCCCTAGGTGTGGAGAACCTAGATAGAAACCCACCCCCACACACCCAACAACAACACATTTCTTTTATACACAACACACAACCACCTGAGACTCGGAGCTAACGCATGCCAAAGTACTTAGTCAAGAGGGTTCCCATATGCCCTCATGTGGTTGCACGCAATAGTGCTTGGATCAATGGCGCAAGTAATTCAGTCCTTGTTGACTCGGGCACCAAGCACATACGCAACAGCACACCATCCAACCAATGTGCCCAAGTCTAAAATATTTTGTTTTCAGCTTTAGTTTTTCAAATACATTATATACATGAGTACCCTGACTCAAATATTTATAGTGATGATAGAATGACCATCGCCAAAGCGATGATCCCCATACTACCATTCTAAGCATGGCTAAGCGACAACAACTCGCATACTAAATATAAAGTGACTAGAGCCCATCCATCGAGCTCTAAATCATAGCGGATATAAACCTAGGCTCAGTGGTAAAGGATGGATGTTTACCTACAGTTCGTGTAACTATTCAGGTAAACTATCGCGGACCGAGAAAATACTTGTCAACATAGCATGCATACATATAGTTGAAATTGAAATAATAGCATGCGAACATAATAGGATTAACGTGCATCAAAAGAAGAACTGCTTGCCTTGCTGAAGATAACCCACTTGCTGCAGAGGATCACCCTGGTACTCAACGAATTTGTCGGAACCTATTGAAAGATTCGAGAAGAAACAATACGAACAGATAACGCCGAATTAACTCCAAAATTTAATATCATCCAAAAATCATGAAATTTACACAAAAGGTAGATCATGATTTTAAATGAATTTAAAAATAAAAATCATTCGATTTGGAGGTTGCATGCAAAAGATATAGCCAAAACAAATCTGTTGGAAATAAAATTCACAAATTGCAACTTTCGGTTACTATTCATGCAAAAGATTTCCAGAGAGTTGGTGAACATGAAAATTTAATGATAGGTAGAGCATGGAATTCTAAGAACAAAAAAAATTGATTTACTTCATTTCGAGTTAAAATGAATTTTCTACGTAATTTTAAAGTCATGAAAGTAGTGCACAAATCATTTGTAAACAAGATTTTCAGAGATAGTAACATGCTTAAAACCTATTCTACATCAAAGTATAGTAACAGAGGCATCCATCAAGCTTGAGTTCACTCAGATTAGAGTTATAGATAAATACTTATGCATTTTTCAGGTTAAAACAATTGTTAGTGCAAGAACTAAAGCTAAACCGAAAATAATTCTACTAATAGCATTATCTGGAATAGAAACATGATTCAAACCATTTTTAACTTAAAGTATATTTAAAAATGAAGCCCACAAAATTTTTTTCATGCCAAAAGGTGTTAAAATGAATTACTTATGTAATTTTGAAGTCTAAACAATTTTCAGTACACAAATAAAGCATTTCGGAAGACATAAAAGCATAAAGAACTTTTTATACCCGAGCTAAGCTAACCTATGCCACTGACAAATGCTCCTATGCCACAGAGTTCCTTTTCTGCTAATTTACTGAAGTACAACGTTGCTGACAAACAGGTCCCACGTGTCATATACACGGTTCACCGAAATAGTGCGTGGACTGAAGTCCACTAAACAGTGGTCCACGGGTCCACACGAGGGGTTACTATGCACTTAACGGATGGACCCACACGTCACCTACTCATTACAAAATCTAACCGGTCTTTGAATTAAACTAAGCATTAACTGTGTCCTAACGACCAAGATTAGCCCTAATCATTGAGCTACAGTGCTGGTCCGTGTCCAACAACGCAACGCGTCCAGCCGTGAGCTCCTCCGGCTAATCGCTGGCGTAGGAGGCCATGGCAGTGTCAGCTAAGGGCCAAAATGGAATCCTCATGCTAATGCACACCCGACAGTGGCTGGAGCATCGCCGGAGACGAGTTGAAGCGGCGGCGCGATGAGGTGGCGTGGAGGAGGAGCTACGGGAAATACGGCAAGGCTGATACGGCAACGCATTGAGCTATCCAAGGTGTGCAATAGCACCAAAGGAGAGCTAGGAGCATACCGGAGTGGGTAGGAAGGATAGAGCTAGTCGGAGTCGTGCCGGCGGCGTGGAACCGAGGGCGGCGGCGGTGCTCCAACATGGATGGGATGACCTGAGGATTGAGGGAGGAAATGGGAGGTAGGAGAAGTATCAGTGAGGCCCATAAATGGTCCTTGAGCGAGCAATTGGGAAATCAAACACTTCACCAGATATGGGGACGAAGGCGGCTGTTTTGGGCCGAAGAGAAGAACATCCAAAATCCAATGATTCCTGTGAATACAAACCAAAATTGGATTAGGGGAATTGACGATGGTGATTAGGGACGCAAAGTGACGCGAATGGAATTTGCAAAGAAACCACTGAGGCAACCAGCGTAGCAGTGGCGCCTCAACCGGAGCTCTAGAGCTTGAGCTCGAATTGCGCTCTCGCTCTGTGAAGGAGGAAGAAAGGTGGGAGAGAGCTAGGGAGTGTCTCAGAGTTGCGAAAAGGAAAATGGAGAAGCTCTAGGGGCTTTTTATAGCCAGAGGTGATGGAGAGGGCGAGGAGAAGCCGACGAAGGTGAGCTCACTCCATGGACGACCACGAGGGCCAGTGATGCGATGGCGAGGTGATAGGAGCATGGGTGGGTGCGGACAACGTGACCAAACCATGGGCGTGCGCCAAAAAACAGTGACAGGTGGTCAAAGCCGGTGAGTGGAGGTGGCACGCTGGCGCTTGGGCGCTGGCGAGCCTACGTCGCACTCGAGAAGAAGCACTACCACTGGGGCCCACTCGCCAGGGACACAGGTAAAGAGGACTGGGTTGGGTTTTAATGAGCGGGTTGGGTCAGACCAGTTGGTCCAGTCGAAACGTTCGAACCACAAGATTTGGATGGTCCGATCGAAATCGGACGGCCCGAGTGAGCTGCATATTCGGACGGTCCGAATGTTTCCAATTGATTCGGATGGTCCGATCGAGATCGGACGGTCCACACGTGATGAATGTTCGGGCGGTTCGAACGTCCCCAAACGATTTGGACTATCTGATTGAGATTGGACGGTCTAGATCGCATGCTAGTTGGTTGGGTTCAACCGTGTGGCTTAGGTCCGGGCCCGATCGGGTCGAAGGAACAGTGCAACTAGGTTTTGCAAGCAAAAGGGTGAGTCTTCGAGGAATATTTAGACATAGTTGCACAACTCCAAAAATTCAAAAATTTTTACAGGAGGTTCCTGACTCTATGATTAACCTTGTATAAAATTTCTAGAGGTTTTTATGCATTACATTTTTCTCTAGAAATGTTACCAGGTTCAGTCCTAGGGTTTTGACCAAGGATCTAACAGGTTTGACTAGCTGTTTTAAAATAGCAAATAAAATCTAAAAATGATGAATTTTTCAAGGGAGTCACTAGGAAGTTCTAGGACCTAGGAAAAAAATTCCAAAGGATGATCATAAGATGTTCTTGAAAAGTTTCAAGGGATTATGCTTCTAGTCAATTGAAGCATTAGGTTTTCAAAATCAACAAAATTCAAATAACAACATGATGCAACAAAAGTATTAAATTTCCCCTCGTTTTTATACATTTGAAATACAAACTTGAGTTTGGGATGTTAGATCTATTCCACGAGCCATATTCTATGATCGTGGCCCCAGAGCCCATGCATCTCCCTTTGTTTACCATTTCTATCTGGAGACTAATATCCGTTGTAGTTAAAATTAGTTATCATGAACCCAATAATGCCTGTCATGAGGAACCATATGAGGTGAAAATCTAATGTATAACCTTGGGATCTATTAGACCCCAAAAATTAATTATGAAACTATGTGTTTACCATCCTAATCACATAATCAGTATCTAGCACACACCTAGTACATTGTTGCATAACGTTCATACACGAATAAATAAAATAGAGTACCAATATATGACCAAGTTTTATACAAAGGGCCGACCGACCAAATAGATCACACAAAGTACTTGCAGTAGAAATAAATGATAAGTAAAAGATAATGGGCCCATGTGATCTGCCTCAGCCATAAGCAAACAACTGGGGTTAAAGTCCTAGAATTCAGCGTCATCGTCATCATCAATACCCGCGGCATAAAAGTAACTAACCCAGGGGTCTTTTTGCACTTGCTCTAATAGTGTTCAACAAGTAATTGTGAGTACAAAATTAAACTCCACATGACTTTAAGCAACGTTTATAATACATGCAAGCTGAGACAAAGGTGGTTGTCCTAACTAGTTTAGTTTGCACAAAGCGAGCTTATTATGTGCAATAAACATAATAATTTTTGGAAACAATTTATATTGATAAAAAATAATAAGCGAATATGTAATCATATGAAAAAGTAACCATATTGCTTTCCTTCACCATAACCAAAATTCTCTTTGACGGCCCTTTATCAAAAATAAATTCTAGTATGGATTCCCACCGTGCATACCATTAATACTACAAAACAGGCTATAGTAGACGCCCCATCACAGACGGTTCCTATGGAACTATCTGTGTTGGGTCTATCGGGACCGGGCATAGCCTATCACAGACGGTTCTTATTATGAACCGTTTGTGATACGCACCTATCACAGACGGTTTTTGAATAGAACCGTCTGTGATCATTCACAGACGGTTCTATTAAAAAACCGTCTGTGAATAATCATAGACGGTTCTATTAAAAAACCGTCTGTGATAGTTACGTATCACAGACGGTTCTTAACAAAAACCGTCTCTGATTGTTGGGCGTGAAATGAAAATTTGGACATAATGGGCGGGCTGCCGAAACTCGCTTGATATAACCTTGTGCCTCTGCCGTCTCTCTTCCTCACACCTCACACCTCCATCTCCTCCTCTGCCGTTTCTCCTCCTCACACCTTGCACCCCAGCCTCCCCTGAGCTTGTCGCCCGCGGCCTCCTCCAACTCGCCTCGGCCTCATCGTCACCGGCCTCCTCCGAACCGTCGCCCCCGGCCTCCTCCATCTCGCCCCGGCCTTGTCGTCACTGGCCTCCCATGACCTCGTCGCCTTCGGCCTCCTCCACTTCGTCGCTCCGGCCTCACTCTCTCTACTCCCCCCTTTGCTCTGTGATGTGGATCACTAAGAGCTAGTGTTAGTGCTCTGTAAATGGATTGAGTTGATGCTACTGTGATGTGGGTGATGCTGTGGTTTATTGTTGGAGGCTCTCTGTGCATGTGTAGTTCATGTTGAGTTATTTGGTTTGGGCAAAAATATAGATGGTAGATCGCGCACTGTCCGGTAAAACCGTCATAACTTTTGCATACAAACTCGGATTGTGACGTTCTTTGGCTCGTTGAAAAGCTAACAAAAAGTGCATGTGTAGTCCATATTAGATACATTCGCGAGGCTCAGGTGACTCCGGACAAAGTGAAAAACCCCAAAAAAGGTCGTTTAGGGCCTCAAAACAGCCTCCGAAGTTTTAGCAGCCATTTTTGGTTTTTTGCGATGATGAAAAGGCTATCACAGATGGTTATAAACAAGAACCGCTCAGGAAAACTCATCACGACGGTTCTTGTTCGTAACCGTGCAGGAAAGCTTTCATCACGCAGTTACGAATAAGAACCGCTCGTGATAATAGCCTTCATAGATGGTTTTAACAAAAAACCGTTTGTGATAGTGCGTATCACAAACGGTTTTGAACCATCTGTGATAACTGCCTATTATCACAGACCAACAAATATAGACGGTTCGGAAACCATCTGTGATGACGGTTCCGAACTGTCTGTGATGAGGCTTCTTGTAGTAGTGATTCCAAAAAACTATTTTTAAAAACCAGAAAATCTAACCAAGTGTGATATTGCCAAGCGATGTCCATGACTGGGGACACAGCTATCTGAATAGATTTACACTCTATAGAGGTTGTACAACTTTAACCACATGATATAACCATCTCATTGCGTCAGCGCAGATTTCACTCAACAAGATGGAGTGCGACTGTGAGAGGTTATAACGAGGCCTTTACAATATCTTGCTCTACCAATAAACCACCCTATGAGCTAACCCCTCAAGATATGGAGGTCCTTTCCCATGATCAACAGAGCTCATAGTTGTGTAGATAAGCCTTAGGAAACAACGTGGGAGCCCTTTCGAATAATGGAGGTCTATTACCATGTCCGCACTACTAACAAGTAAACCTATTGTCGACCACGTGTGTTTAGAGCTATCATGGAAAATTATTTAGCCAAGTCCTTCCCGTTAAGGAACATGTTGCACTGATTACTTGGATCAACGACACTTAAGTTCGGTCCTTATTGACCCGGGTAAGACCACCACAAACCACAATCTCGTGCAAACTGCACCGGTCTCAACAACCACTCACCCAAGTCTAAAACCATTTTTATTTTCACATTTTTTACCAAAATATCATAGGTAACCCTCTGTCCATAATTTGCTAAAACATTTTCCCAAGGTGCCCAAAATTCATTTATACCAATTTTCTACTAATTAACCAATATTGGCCTAAGCATGGCCGAGCATGTGACACCTTTATCACCCTAGAATTCCACTAATACTTCCATCAACAGTGGATAATATTCCTAAGGAGGAAATAATAGGGATATCAATTTTCCAAGGGAGGATCAATGCAACAAGTAGGTGATAACTGTGTAATAACATAAACATACTCATTTAATGCAAATAAGCATGCATAATAGTTTGAGAAAACAATATAAATAACATTGAAATATGGGATCAACATGGTCAAAGGAGGGTGCTTTCCTTGCTCATCGAATGCTGGTTCTTGCTTTGGATCAACTTTGTACGATTCTGACATGTCGGTATCTAATTGATAAAACCACGAAACACCAATAAATACAAAATAAATTCAAATATATAGAAAATCCAAATATTTTTGCAGATTATGAAAGCACAAGATTTTGTTAAAAAAATTAGAAACAAGTTTCACTTAATTTGTAGTTCAAATGCAAAAGTTATCTCTATTTGAATTTCGTTTAGTTGGAAAAAACCAAAAAAAGAAAAGAGAAAAGACTATGCATGAATTTTCTTTTTAATTTCCATTTTTATTTCTAAAGGGAAATCTGGGTTTATTGAGTCATTAGACTAACATGTGGGGCCAGGTATATAGTCAACCGAGTTCACGGACACGTCTTCAAGACAGGGGGATACTTGTTAATGACACATATTTTTAATCTTCGTTAAATTAAGATTTTGATTACTTAATCGGTCATTCCGACACGTAAGCGACTCTTTAACTTAACTAACTATTATTATCACTAAACTAATCTTAATGATGTGGGTAATCTCCTGACAACTAGGGCTCACCAGTTAGTGGCACCAGAAAAGGGAAGGCAGCTGCGCCTAGGCCAAGCTCGTTCGGCGAGCTTGCCGATGGCATGACGACAATGATGCGGGGCTAGAAACTAGCAAAATGGAACGACATCACTACATCGAAGCTAAGTGTGGTGATGGCAACGGTTGGCGACCACAGGAGCGCTGGTGATAGCGTCCGGAAGTGGCAGAGTGGCTCGGACTGCGACGACTTCTGTGAAAGGAGTGGTCTCTCGCCCAGGGGTTGGGCACATTGGGTTAAGCAGGCGAACACGATGCTATTTGGTTTGGCACGTGAACCAATGTCCACCAAAGTTGCGTTGACGACATGCAGCCATGGTGGAGCCATGGACAGCTACGTCGAATTCTAACTAGCACGCTAGCACCAGTGGACTACTAGAGGCTCATCTAGTGGTCGACAAGGATGAAGATGGTCAAAGAAGATGAAGCAAGGGTGAACAGGGACAACAGTGATGGCTTCATGGTGTCAATGAGCTATAGTGAGGGAGAAGCTACGAGAAGATGCGCGTGGATGTTCCGAAGCCTATGCAATTTGGCCTCTTTGACCGTGGATGTTCCCTCATGGATTTTCGAAAGGGTGGTCCAAATATCGTCAGCAGTTTCCAAATTGCTCACTCTATTGAACTCATCCGCGTTCAAAGCACCAAAAAGAGCATCCATAGCTTTAGCATCTAAATGAGCATTACGCCCCTCTAATTCCATGGAAAGTAGCGGATTAAGAGGCATAACGTAACCCTCATTTACAATTTTCTATATGCTTGGACTCATGGCCTTTAAATAAATGGACATTCTAATTTTCCAATATGCATAATTAGAGCCATCAAACAAAGGAGCCTTTCCTATAGCAATTCCCTCACTAGCCATCCTTTTCTCTCTTAAACGGTTAAGTCTAAATCAATGAGAGACCAAGCTCTGATACCACTTGTAGGATCAAGGATAACCGACTAGAGGGTGATGAATAGGAGGTTTTAAAACTTTTTGACTAATTAACAAATTAAGTCAATTACGAACTAAATCTAAACTAGATACAATTCTAGCTAAGCAATTCTACACAAGATAATTGCTAGAATTATAAATACGGAAATAGTAAAGATAAGAAATAACCACAATTGAGACAATAAAGTTTTTCCCATGGTATCGAAGACTTGCCGGTCTTCACTAGTCCACGTTGAGGAAGCTTGAACTAATCAAGCCGGCTCCACAAATTAAGCCTTCCCTCGATCACTAGTGGTTGTTCTTCCTCCGCTGTGGAGATGGCGAACACCGAACCACTCACAATTGGCACCAGGCCTCTTCACAATCTTCTTGAAGAGATCACTGTGCTAACTCCGCCAAGTCGTCTAGGTGTTTGGCAAACACAAAGAGTAATGAATCACGATATTCGCTTGATGGCACTCAAGTACAAAGGATCAATCTAGAATGAATGCACTTGAATTTTGGCTCAATTACCACACAATGAATGCACAAATGAATTGGAGATGTAGAGAGGATGCTCAAGGCTCAAAGGATGTTAAATGAAGTCTAGCATGCTGTCCTTGAGCAGATGGAGGGCTATTTATACCCCCCACAAATAAATACAACCGTTCGGGGGTGAAACCCCAACTCTTTCCACAAATGCGGTAGTACCGCCATGCAATGGCCAATACTACCGCACCTCACCTAACCACACAGAACGGCTATAATAGACGCATTAACTACTCTGACATAGCCATTGGAAAATTCAACGCAATACTACCGCCATGCAACATGTGGTAGTTCCGCTGGCTGATCATACCGAAAAATACGAGCGGTACTACCACTACACCTTAGAGTTCTAAAAGAGCACTCTATGGAAAATACGTACTACTGATTTTTTTGTAACACTGGGGTGCGGTTGTTCCGATGAACAAATGTGGTCATACCGTGATGCGGTAGTACTGCCGAGGAAACTCCGGAACTACTGCGCACAGGGTGAACCACCAAACCAAAATGGTGTCACTCTGGAAATTACGTACCGCCAACTATTTTTTAGTACAACCGGGTTGCGGTAGTACCGCACCACCATCCCGGTCATACTGCTTAGCAGTAGTACCGCCGATACAACGTCGGTACTACCGATTATCTTGACAAAGCATAGTTGGCTTCCAAAACAAATTCTAAGTGCATGCATGATCCTAAATTGATCCAAATGGCACAAGAACATGCTATCAAGCTACTGGTCATGATCCCTCTTAATAGTATGGTATTTAACCTAAAATCTGGTCTTTCATCATTTTCTCCTAAGACCGGTAAACATAAAAAGGATCCTAGACTACTTGTAGCTTGTCTTTGAACCATATTGATTTTCATGTTGTCCTTTAGCACGCATCTCCAACTTGTCATATTCACCATTGGGACTTAACCTTATAAATACTCAATAAACATGTTAGTCCCATATTCACATATTGTCATTAATTACCAAAACAATTCTCACTCAATTCTCCGCATACGTAAAGCCCAAACAACATCATCGTCTTCCTTAGCTCGCCCCCGTTCCATTTTCGCGCAAACCTATGCTTTTTGCTCCCTGGTTTCGCGGGAACATAAGCATCATTCCCAACGTCGATGGGCATGCCTCCGTGCCATTGTTGTTCAGGTGAGCTCCTCCTCCCACGATATGTACATAACTTTGCTCCTAGGGACTCACCCATTCTATCTCTTTGCTTGATGTAGCCCCTGGAGCTCTATAGCGCGATCACACCATCTTCATTTTCGGCCACACCCCAATCCAAGCCTTTGCATTCTTGCCTATCCGGTGAGATTGAGCTCAACCCGATGGCGTCACAATATGTTCCATGCCCTACTGATGCATTCCCTTTATATTGTGAAATGAAAAATGTGAGAGTGTGTTCTCGCACATAGATAGGAGGAGATCCTTACCCAGGTCGATTAAGGACCGAATGCTGGTGCCAATAATCTAAGCCTAAGTGTACAACCACATGTGCTAGTTATGGGATAGCCTTAGCTAATTAAGTTATCTAGGACTAGCCTTGCATGTTGGTAGGCCGAAGTAGTACGAGCAATCCAGGAAGGGTTGTTCGAAGGGGCTCCCTTCACCGAGGTGCTAGGAACAAAGCCTTCCGATACAACAGTGAATGCCTTACTGAAGCGGGAGGAACTTGGGTGAAGTGAGTGTTGTCATTTGCTGAGCTAGTGCAAGGTTAGGACTAGGTGATGTAAATGCTTCGTTACGAACTCTAGATTGCATACTATAATATTATGTGTGGTGGTATCTATAAATACCAAACAAACTAGAGACCTCGTATCGTGTGGGTAAAGTTGTAGACCTCTGCAGAGTGTAAATCTATTTAAATAGTTGTGCTCGCGGTCATGAGCCTGCTAAGTGTAGTCACATCAGATATAGTCTTAATTTTTGCAAAAACGGTTTGTTGGAAAATGTTGGGATGGTTTGGTTGATGTGTGTGCCATGTCTATGGCTAAGAATGAATTGATAATCGCAACTAAGGAGGGTTATGATTTACTATTGTTAATGTTACATGTTAATTCGTTGTATGTCAATTGCTTTTTAAAATTAAACTTGCTTAATGCTGAAAATAACTTTGATAGCCTTTCATTTATATTATGTTGCAATACATTACAAGTCTTGCTGAATACAAAATGTACTTAATCTTGCTAAAATTGTTGTTCAGAGTGTGAGGATGAATAGGTTCCAAACTACACATTCTTTGCACCCGGTACCGGAAGGTACGATCATGGGTCTTTCTAGGGTTTGTCTTTGTCAGTTGCCTGCGGGTAGGGATGAGGCACATCACTAGACTCTTTTTGGTTTTATTACTATGCTTCCACTGTTTACTCTTTGAAACTGCAATTTAATTTGGCCAATTGGCCGTGTAATGTAAACTTCTTATGTAAATTCTTAAGGTTAATAATGTTCTATTGGTGTCATGTTGTATGTATAAATTGTATGGATGTGTGTACTAGACACTGATCATAGGACTAGTACGGTACATACACAGAATCTTTAGGTATTCAAAGCCCAGGGTCCGACAAATGATGTGAGAATGCTATCAAAAAGGAAGACATTTTATTGTTGTGGACATACTAAGTGTTTGTATATGAATACAGAAGATGTTATAGAATGATCTTAATGATCGAGATTACTATCAATGTCTAAGGAGAACTGTCTCTTCACTACTACAAAACAAGCTATACTAGAAACCTCATCGCAGATGGTTTCTCGAAACCGTCAGTGTTGTAATTATCACATATGGTTTTACAAATGTAATACTCCGTTTTCGTTTAGAAAGAATTCAGTTCGAATTTGAATTTTAAAAGAGAAAATTTTTGGCGTTTCATCTGTTCTTCCAGATTTGGGCCTGGGCCTTTGGCCAGCAGGCCCGAGAGGGGGCCCTATGGGCCAAGGGGGGGCATCCTTGCAGCCCAAAGGGAGGGGCAGCCGTGGGGCCCATGGCCCTTTAGTGGCCGGCCAAATAAAAGGGGGGAAACCCTAGCACCCCCCACTTTTTTCCCTCTCCCTCCCCCTCCTAGCCGCCACCTCCTCCCACCTCCTCCCCTCCCCTCTTGCGCCACCATCCAGCAGGGAGCCGCCCCTCCTCCACCTCCCTTGCTGCCGCCCAAGATCCCGGTGCTCCGCCCCCATCTCCTAGAGCTGCCCCGTGGTGCCAATCCTTCCGTTGCCGGCCTCCCGCGAAGATTTGATTGGAGCCTCGCTAGGTTGCTGATCAAGACGGCGGGAGACGTCACCATGGTTCATCCTTCGTCTTCCTGGGTGCTTCAAGGGTAACGAGCATTGTTTGTCGTCTTATGATTAATCGTAGAGTTGAAATCGATTAGAATCGTTTGGATCAAAGTCGTTCTGCAGTAAGATCGAATCTGTCCAGTATGTTGCGCGGGCTGTTTAGACATCTTAGAAGCCGAATCAGAGGAGTTGATCTCCTAGAGATATCTGGGTCTTGTTCTGAATTTTCTGTGGCCGCTGATTTCACTTGATTCCGACGTTCGAGTCAAAAGATATGATAGATTTAGTATCTGCTGTCCAGATTCCTGACGCGAATAATCTGTTTTGCTATTTCGTAAAATATGAAAATGTAATTGGAGGAATATGGGTTTTCACCCAACTAGGTTATTATAGGTAATTTGATAAAATTTCCATATTGTTAAAGAACGATCAATTCGGAGTTATATATTAAAAGTTATGATCGTTTTAGTGCTGCTGTTTATTCTGTTAGACAGTTTCTGTGCTGAAAGTTCATCTATCTGTTAGCGTACTAATTTGGCCGAATTGGATTATCTTGTCAACTAGAGTATTGTAGATTTGTCAGTTAAGAATCCATAGAAACTGGGCTCACCTCTTTTTGAGTTCTAGATCATGAGTTATGTTAATTACCGTGCTGCTGTCCAGAGGCAGTTTATGGCTGAATGCGTTGGTTTTCAATTTAGGGTTTCTAGTTAGATTTTGAATCGCCGGGGAAGCGTCGTAGAACGTTAATCAGTATTGTCGTGTTCATCGTATCCTTATTTCAGTTATTTATTTGTTTGTTTAGGCGGTGAAGCTTCAGGTTTATGAGTACCACCATTGCCTGCTAACGCGTCGCATCGCGAAGGCAAGTACTCGCTTATCTTATGATTGTGATTGATGAATGCTTTTATGATTATCTTGTGAGTTCTTATGATTCAAGAGAAGTTGGGTTGTCTATGGTCTTTCATATGTATTGAATCCATGATTGGAGATGATAATATTTAACTTCATGATCCTTCCATATGTGTGTTATCTCCATGAGCAGAGAGCATGTCTTTTCAATATACATATTTCATTCCATGCATTCATTATTCATGATACATCCACGGGAGTGGATTAAAAAGACCCATCAATTCCAGGATGGGCACGTAAGATCCACCATTCCAACGTGAGCGTTTTGGGACACCCGTATGGAATGTTCTTCATACGGGACTTGGATCGCATTTTTTTAAGATGCGTGCTTAAGTGAACACCGACGGGTGTGTCACTAGCAATACCGGTATATGCATGTGTGTAGTCCCTCCATTCCATACACTTCATTCATTCCATTCATTCAAATACTCGTTCCGTGATTTCTTCATATGGTTCAATGATGTTGACTTGTTAACGTTTGTGGTATGTTCCATTTATTCATTTGTACTTCTCGAGTCTTGGACTCATTCTTGCGTTGTTTGTTTTTTAGGTAATGGTGATGTTGGCTCTTTTGGGAGGGAGTAGACACGCACTACTCAATCACAGACATCCTATTCAAGTTCAAGAATATAAATTAGTTCTATCTTTCACTTATTATTGATGAACTGTAATAAATGCGTTTAAATGGTGAAGGAAGGATACCTTCTCCATGTTGGGTTGCTTTATTTATGCCTTTAGATGTCATATCTTTGATTCTTCCGCAATGTGGTGTATGTTAGAGTATTTAAGTGACATCTTGGCTTCCAAATAGCCAGGTGTTACTGAGTTGGTATCGAGCGGGCTTTAGGTCCGTGGTTAATAGAAATATATTAAAATGACACATTGTGCACCGGTAGGTGGGATGGGTAATTCGTTGCTTCCGCATTTCTATTACTATGTTTCATTCGTTGAGCAATTGTTGAATTGCTTCTGTACTATTTTTCTTGTTGTTAATCTATGATCTTCTATATCCATGAAATTATTCTATGATTACTATGAGATGACCTTATATTCATAATTGATTATATTGGTTATGTGTGATGATAAAGGAGGTTAAGAAGTTGAGGTCGTGGTTGTTGCCTAGGATTCACGGGCTACACCACCGTTCATGGTAGATAAATAGAGTAGTTACCCGAATACCATAGTTGCAGGAGTTGAGCGTGTCTTTGTTTTAGAAAGTTGTTTCTTTCTTGACCTCTAATCTTGACAAATTCTTGTTACGTGGTGGATGATGAATTTCTCTTGGGTTAAGTGGTTCATGGTAGTTGTTTTGTTTCAATGGGTCTCTAATGGTTCTCTGAAACAATTATTGTTTTCCGACTGTTGAGTTGTTTTTACTACTTGTGATTTTTGTCTTTTGGCAATATAGATAATTCCATGGTTGTTCCTTCTTTCTCATTAGAAAAGATTGACTCGTTTATTCGTTTGATAGTTTGGATAATGAGAGTTTTATGTTGCACATTTGTTAACATGAGAAAGCTTTGGCTCTATGTATTTCTTTTGGATTACCCCGAGTGTTGAAGCTTAATGCATCCCTTTTCTGATGGAAATTGTTAAAAACCTTTTGTGATGCCTTGTTATGGTTAAGTCAGAGGTTGTAATCAAATAAGTTGATATGGTATGGGTATCAAGTTGAGTCATTGGTGTGGTGCATAATTAATGTTAATAAGTAACATTGGAAGTGAAATTGATTAAGATGACGTTGTCTTCTACTAGATCTTGATGAACTGTATATAAGAGTAGTGACTGAGAGATATTAAGAAGTATGGAACATTGATGAATTAGCCTGGTCATTAACATTGTTTAGGTTGCTAAACTTGTTGGGTTCTTTGGTTCTAGTGGATTAATTTAAATGAGTGGAAAGGGAAACTAGAGGAAATGCTAGATTTACATATTCCTTAGTATGATTAAATATTGGAATTGTGTACAACCGGTTGAAGGGATTGAATATCGGTGAATCTAGAATTTATGGGAGGAGTTCAATATAGTTCTTCTATATAAAATGACGCGATGAATTCGGTTGTAGTGTTGTTGAGAGTTTGATCGATAGAAGATTTCGATTTTTGAAGTTTTAGTGTATTTCTGCCGAAAGCCAAATAAGAGGAGGAACAGTTGAATATGTGTTCGTAAATATCCATGTGATTTGGGAAGGAAAGAAGGTAGCAACTAGATTTCATAATGAAGCTAGATGATAACAACAATGGTTGGAGTATAACTGTTATGTGTTGAAGTTTGATGTTGAGCCTCACTAAAAGTTGAACCGATATGATATAATAGGGGCTTATGCCCACATGATTGTGAAATCATAGGATGATAATGTGTCTTTGATGAGAAGGTTTTGGTGGGACCTTTTCAATTGTGTAGTAGACCCCTTCTAAACTTAAGAGGTTGATGTAGTGAGGTTGTATGGTTTAGGTATACTCTCGTTTTGAAGATGAGATGAAAAGGTGGTATGAAACAATTTGGTGGAACTTTGGGGCTTTCTAATGGAATAGTTGATGTTAAAGATTCGTGTTTAGAGTGTATTATTCTTGATGTTAGTAAGATTATCGCAAGAGATTGTGGCTTGTGTGTGTGGTGATGATTCTTTTAGAAATAAAGTAATTTGATCGTCTTTCGTAATTTTGATTTAGTGAGAGTGTTTTGAGTATTGCGTTTGTGATCATTTGGACCTCTTGAGTTATGTGGCGATTGAGATTGTTTCGAGCAAAGTGTTATATTGAAAGATTTTATTGGTTCTTAAGTGGTTCCTGTGATTTGGGTTTCAAGAGCTTATCATGTTTAAGCTGGCAAAGTGATGTAGTATTCATAGAAAATAACTTTCCTTGTTAATGGAAGGAGTGAAGTATAAGTATCTGAGATTTAAGTCGTTTCGCAACTTGCAGTTTATTTGAGTGTGCTTAAACCTCATGCGTTTGTTCCATAAGAGTTTATCAATTTTCAAAGGCAATACCTTCTTCTTATTTGGGGTTGATCTTCCCTTCGTGCGGGCCTTGTGCCCTCAACTGCTGACTTTTCCCCTTGGTCCTCTGTTCACCGCGAGTGGTAAATGTTTTTCTATGTTGGCTCTTTTGGGAGGGAGTAGACACGCACTACTCAATCACAGCATCCTATTCAAGTTCAAGAATATAAATTAGTTCTATCTTTCACTTATTATTGATGAACTGTAATAAGTACGTTTAAATGGTGAAGGAAGGATACCTTCTCCATGTTGGGTTGCTTTATTTATGCCTTTAGATGTCATATCTTTCAGATTCTTCCGCAATGTGGCTGTATGTTAGAGTATTTAAGTGACATCTTGGCTTCCAAATAGCCAGGGTGTTACAGTTGGTATCAGAGCGGGCTTTAGGTCCGTGGTTAATAGAAATATATTAAAATGACACACTGTGCACAGTAGGTGGGATGGGTAATTCGTTGCTTCCGCATTTCTATTACTATGTTTCATTCGTTGAGCAATTGTTGAATTGCTTCTGTACTATTTTTCTTGTTGTTAATCTATGATCTTCTATATCCATGAAATTATTCTATGATTACTATGAGATGACCTTATATTCATAATTGATTATATTGGTTATGTGTGATGATAAAGGAGGTTAAGAAGTTGAGGTCGTGGTTGTTGCCCTAGGATTCACCAGGCTACACCACCGTTCATGGTAGATAAATAGAGTAGTTACCCCGAATACCATAGTTGCAGGAGTTGAGCGTGTGCTGTTTTAGAAAGTTGTTTCTTTCTTGACCTCTAATCTTGACAAATTCTTGTTCTGTGGTGGATGATGAATTTCTCTTGGGTTCGTGGTTCATGGTAGTTGTTTTGTTTCAATGGGTCTCTAATGGTTCTCTGAAACAATTATTGTTTTCCGACTGTTGAGTTGTTTTTACTACTTGTGATTTTTGTCTTTTGGCAATATAGATAATTCCATGGTTGTTCCTTCTTTCTCATTAGAAAAGATTGACTCGTTTATTCGTTTGATAGTTTGGATAATGAGAGTTTTATGTTGCACATTTGTTAACATGAGAAAGCTTTGGCTCTATGTATTTCTTTTGGATTACCCCGAGTGTTGAAGCTTAATGCATCCCTTTTACGATGGAAATTGTTAAAACCTTTTGTGATGCCTTGTTATGGTTAAGTCAGAGGTTGTAATCAAATAAGTTGATATGGTATGGGTATCAAGTTGAGTCATTGGTGTGGTGCATAATTAATGTTAATAAGTAACATTGGAAGTGAAATTGATTAAGATGACGTTGTCTTCTACTAGATCTTGATGAACTGTATATAAGAGTAGTGACTGAGAGATATTAAGAAGTATGGAACATTGATGAATTAGCCTGGTCATTAACATTGTTTAGGTTGCTAAACTTGTTGGGTTCTTTGGTTCTAGTGGATTAATTTAAATGAGTGGAAAGGAAACTAGAGGAAATGCTAGATTTACATATTCCTTAGTATGATTAAATATTGGAATTGTGTACAACCGGTTGAAGGGATTGAATATCGGTGAATCTAGAATTTATGGGAGGAGTTCAATATAGTTCTTCTATATAAAATGACGCGATGAATTCGGTTGTAGTGTTGTTGAGAGTTTGATCGATAGAAGATTTCGATTTTTGAAGTTTTAGTGTATTTCTGCCGAAAGCCAAATAAGAGGAGGAACAGTTGAATATGTGTTCGTAAATATCCATGTGATTTGGGAAGGAAAGAAGGTAGCAACTAGATTTCATAATGAAGCTAGATGATAACAACAATGGTTGGAGTATAACTGTTATGTGTTGAAGTTTGATGTTGAGCCTCACTAAAAGTTGAACTGATATGATATAATAGGGGGCTTATGCCCACATGATTGTGAAATCATAGGATGATAATGTGTCTTTGATGAGAAGGTTTTGGTGGGACCTTTTCAATTGTGTAGTAGACCCCTTCTAAACTTAAGAGGTTGATGTAGTGAGGTTGTATGGTTTAGGTATACTCTCGTTTTGAAGATGAGATGAAAAGGTGGTATGAAACAATTTGGTGGAACTTTGGGGCTTTCTAATGGAATAGTTGATGTTAAAGATTCGTGTTTAGAGTGTATTATTCTTGATGTTAGTAAGATTATCTGCAAGAGATTGTGGCTTGTGTGTGTGGTGATGATTCTTTTAGAAATAAAGTAATTTGATCGTCTTTCGTAATTTTGATTTAGTGAGAGTGTTTTGAGTATTGCGTTTGTGATCATTTGGACCTCTTGAGTTATGTGGCGATTGAGATTGTTTCGAGCAAAGTGTTATATTGAAAGATTTTATTGGTTCTTAAGTGGTTCCTGTGATTTGGGTTTCAAGAGCTTATCATGTTTAAGCTGGCAAAGTGATGTAGTATTCATAGAAAATAACTTTCCTTGTTAATGGAAGGAGTGAAGTATAAGTATCTGAGATTTAAGTCGTTTCGCAACTTGCAGTTTATTTGAGTGTGCTTAAACCTCATGCGTTTGTTCCATAAGAGTTTATCAATTTTCAAAGGCAATACCTTCTTCTTATTTGGGGTTGATCTTCCCTTCGTGCGGGCCTTGTGCCCTCAATCTGACTTTTCCCTTGGTCCTCTGTTCACCGCGAGTGGTAAATGTTTTTCTATGTTGGCTCTTTTGGGAGGGAGTAGACACGACTACTCAATCACAGACATCCTATTCAAGTTCAAGAATATAAATTAGTTCTATCTTTCACTTATTATTGATGAACTGTAATAAATGCGTTTAAATGGTGAAGGAAGGATACCTTCTCCATGTTGGGTTGCTTTATTTATGCCTTTAGATGTCATATCTTTGATTCTTCCGCAATGTGGTCGTATGTTAGAGTATTTAAGTGACATCTTGGCTTCCAAATAGCCAGGGTGTTACAACAAGCGTGACCATGTTTGTTACTAGCCTTAGCTAGAACCATCTGTGATACATCATTATCACAAACGGTTGTTAACACAAACCGTCTATGATACATCATTATCACAGACAGTTCTTATTAAGAACCGTCTGTGTCACAGACGTTTCTTAATATGAACCGTCTGTGATAATTGCAATTAACACAGATAGTTTTTAATTATAACCATCTGTGAAGTATCACAAATGGTTCTTAACACGAACCGTCTGTGATAATTACAATTATCACAAAAGGTTTTTAATTATAGCCGCCTATGAAGTATCATAGATGGTTCTTAACATGAACCGTCCGTGATATTATGGTCATCACAGACGATTTTTGTTTGAAATCGTCTGTGATTCACAGCGCATGATGGTGGAAATTTTTGAACGCGTGCACAGGAGGCGAAATGTTTTGGCGCCGTCCTTATATATTATAGCCACCCTCGCCTTGTCTTCCATCAGTCTCTCCCTCTCCCCTCCCCACGCCGAGCTCCAACGATCGCCCTCGATTCCCCAGCGCGGTTCGGTGGGGAGACGCAGCTGATGATGAGGATATCCGCCATGCCAGTAAGTGATCAATTGCTTGTCACCTCCCCCTGCCTTCTTGCTTTTAGTGGCTCTCAGTGGTGACCGTGGTTTTCTTGTGAATGAATAGATCAAGATAAGATTACGGATTTTGAGATGAAGCTCATGGACATCGACAGCGAGCACCTTGGCATCCCTGACTCCAAGTACTAGGCCATCATCCGCCTCTTCGTCTCGGACTCGTTTTCCACCTCGGCCACAAATCCGAACCCAAACAGATTTCGGTTTCGCGCACTGTATGGTAAAACAAGCATAACTTTTGGATACAAACTTGGATTGCGACGTTCTTTGGCTCGTCGGAAAGCTAACGAAAAGTCGAGGTAAAATTTTCTTTGCACAAGACCCCAAAAAATGTCATTTAGGGCCTCAAAACGGCCTTCGAAGTTTCAGCACCCGTTTTCACCATTCGTTGGCCATCCAGTTTAAGTTTTCTTTCATTCGAGATTGTGTAATCAAACATATGAAGATACTCAGGTCCAACTGTCCAGCAATTGATTAGTTTGGCTCAAAATTCGAATTATTTATTTTTTGCAATAGAAAAACTATCACAAACAGTTCAAAAACCGTCTGTGATGACCTCATATCATCACAGACACATAAAGTCAGATGGTTTTTTGAGCTGTCTGTGATGACGATTTTGAACCGTATGTGATGAACTTTTCTGTAGTTGTGCTTGAAGATTCTTTACTGAGTATGTTAGTTACCCTGTTATAGTATGTGAAGGGGTGCTAGTTAATGCTGCTAAAGGCGCCTCTAATCTTCACGCACGTTCGCTAGGAGAGTCTAGAACCGTCACGTCCATTAATCAATTATCATAAGTTGCAAAATGTGCCAAAAGCTGCCATCCTGCTAGTCACGTGGAGAACTGTTGTGTCTCCTGACTAGTTTGCTAATCGGGGATTGTCCAAACCTATATAACTGCTCAGACAATATCCATAACTGGTCATTCATGACCAAAACTGGTTGTCAACCAGTTTTGTTGTAATAAAGGGAATTGGATTTCCTTTATAAACTGGTTATAGGTTCATAACCATTATAATATAGGCCACTATTAAGAGGGCCTTCTTTAACAGGAAATCTAACTTTGACCGAAAACTGTTTACCTGGTAAAGAATCCTCGTCAGCTAGCCCCAAGGCTTAAGAGAATAATATTTACTTAAGGCTTTTTGCCTTGAAACGTGCATCGATAGGATTCAATCTGGCACAATCATTCCAATCATTTAATGAAAATATAGGCGAAATGATAAGTTTTTGATTTTCTTGGAAGTTGTCTTCGGAGGTCGCGGTAAGTGGGCGAACAGTTCATAGTGAAGGGGATAAAAGTACAATCTTTTTTACCTTCACCACAATTCTCTCTCATTGCAATCTCTGTCTCCTGCCTTAGTGCCATTTCATCTCTAGTTCATCTTTGCTCTCAAAATCTTTCTTCTTCCAAAAATGTTTGTTTGATCTTTAATCATGGGGATTCTCGGAGCTTCAACTCTTTCTAAGAGCAAGATTAAGGAACATGAGGATCAAGGATACATTCCGACGCGATCCTTAATTGAATGGAACCCTTGGGATGATGAGGATGCTCCAATTATGCAAGAAGGTCAGATCATCTTTTTTTTCTTCTTTTGTAAAGCTAGGGGTTTGTTTGCCCAAAAGTGAATTTTTGGTAAACGTCCTAGATTACTTCAAGATAGAACTTTTTGATGTGGATCAAACTTCCAGATGAGATTTAATCCGTTAGTTTCCCGATCTTTCGTGGTGGAATAGCAAACTCACAAACCAATTCAGTTGAATTGAATTGCAAGAAAATCAGCACACTCACAAACCAATCTAATAGATTGAATTACAAGTACAGTAGAAGCCTCGGTGAATAGTGCTCATGCATGAACAATGCCTGAAATTTTGATCTCTCTCTCTCTTTCTCTCAATACTTCTCTCTCAACTCATCTTCTGAACTCATCTCAAGAACACACGATATGTAACAAAATGGCTTTTCTGTATTTAATTATCTAAATCATAAATTGTTCACCTCTACAAAGTATGTTTACAATAGCTTATGTAGCCACCTAAGACACCTAAAACAAGAAACGGACTATAAAGATAACTTGGACACAAAAATAGAAACACTAAAATTTCTGTCGTCGGCTCCTTTTGGATGTTGCGATGCACATAGATGGAATCTTAAGGTTGTACTTGACTCTTTGTGAGGGCCCTGAAGTTAGCTTTCCAAAGAGTCAAAGAACACTCAAATCAGAGTTCGTATGCAAAAGTTATAATGTTTTCAAACTGGACTATGTTGGCAGTGACGGGTTCAATCCGAATTGACCTCAAACCTTCCAATCTTCAATTTCCTTGTTTGGGCCAACTTGGATCTGTGGAAAATATGAAAAAGGAAGTCACCTAGACAATTGGAAAGTTATGAAATATCCGTATACTACCCAAATAAGTCATACAAGTCACGGACTCCCCAAGATTATCAACTCTCGCACAACGTTTTGGATAGACCGTGCAGCATCCAATAAAGTTGCCATAACTTTCTACAAAAAGCTCCAAATCGAGATCCATTTGATTTGTTGGAAACTAGACTTGATAAGATTTATAAATATAGACTTTATCTTTATTGTAAACCTCAGAATTCATGCAAAAATATTGATGAACATGACAAAGAGAACACCGAGAACACACATGCGCATGCAACAGTTTTTCCATTGTCCCTCCAGGTTCCCATGCAATATCCATGCCTCGTATGTGTGCCAGTCCATGCACGTGTAGCTCCTCCTCACATCACCATGCACACATTCATGTGCTGCACGTGCACGCTTAGCTTCATACGCTTCTCCTCCTTCTTTCTTCTCTGCAATTCTTATAATTAACTCAAGCGAAACAAATTTCACACAAGAATTAATTTCAAAAACAAAATAGTGGGGTTGGCCACATCACTTTTGCACTTAGGACCGAATTCTATCATAATCCTTAGTGTCTTTTCGCATTTTTGTGAAACTTTTCTTGGCATTCCCCCTTCTTTCTAGATACTTCTACCAGCTCACCCAAAACAATAGAGGCCAAGGGAACTATGGGAGTATCTATTTTAAACTCCAGGACTAGAAGTCCAAGAAATATCCCCCACTTCCCAATAGGGATTCATGGCGGGAATATCAGAAGGAGGGGTTCTACTCTGACATTCCTAGAAGTAGCCACTTGAAGTACACTAGAGGCGCTCCATCATCTTGGTCGGCTCAGGATTCAAGGAAGGAGATGACCTCCTTGAGATTAACCATGGAAGAGGAAAAGGTGGTCGACTCAGTCGTCTCCTTGGTGGCCGCCAGTTTAACTGGTCGGCAAATCATCCACTACTTCATTCATCACAAGATCAGCCCCATGTAGAAAAGGGCTCACTACTTCATTCATCACAAGACCTACCTGTCAATGACACATATTTTTAATCTTCGTTAAATTAAGATTTTGATTACTTAATCAGTCGGTTCGACATGTAAGCAACTCATTAACTTAACTAACTGTTATTATCCTAAACTAATCTTAATGACATGGGTAATCTCCTGACAATTGGGGTCCACCGGTTAGTGGCACCAGAACAAGGGAGGCGACTGCACCTATGCTGAGCTGGTTTGGCAAACTTGCTGGTGGTAAGACGATGACGATGCAGGGTAGAAACTAGCAAAATAGAACGATGGTGTAACACCCTGATTTTCAGAGCCTTTTTGAAAAAATTTCAAAATAAAAAGAACTATTTTGTTTTGATGAGAATTCAAAGCTTAACTTGAGATTTTCAGAATTTGGGTGTTCAAATGACTAAACCGAAGTTCAACTAACCCTAAAGTTTGGTCCTTTTGGTGTTACTTGAGCTCTCTGGAGCTATCTCTTCCTTTTTTGTTAGTTCTGCCCTCCTCTTATACTCATCCCTTTTCTTTCCAGACCTCCTCTCTAGTTTCTCTTCGGTTTTGACCTCCCCTTCGGGTCACAACTACCCCTGAGATGTCCTAAGCTCAGGTTTGTGTTTCAAATATCTTTGATCTTTGAAATCTAAATTTTGGGATTGAACTCCCCTTCTGGACCTCTCTCTTGTTTGGGCATTCCATTATGCCCAGATCTCCCTCTTGCTGGGCCATCTCTTGGAGCCCAGGTCCTCCTGTGTTTGGAACTCTCTTGCGAGTCTAGACCTCTTGTGTCTCTAGACTATCCTTGTATTTGGACCACCTCTTGGTTGGTTTGAATCTCTTCAAGATTTAGACCTTCTTGCTGCCTGGGCATTTCTTTTATATCCAGACCCCTCCCTTGCTTGGACGCTCCTTTAGGACCAGACCTCTCTCGTGTTCATTTGGACCTCCTTGTGTCCACTTGAACTTCCCTCTTGTTCACATATACCTCCTGTGTCCACCTAAACTTTTCGTGTGTTCCTTAGGACCTTCTTGGTCCTTCATCTTGGCAGTCAGGACCTCCCCGGGTTCATCCTGACCGCCCAGACCTCCTTTGGACTACTTTCTGTGGATCTCCTCCGTTGGATCCCTCTCCCTTAGAAACCCCTCCGTCCAGGCCTCCTGTCTTCTGGATCTAATGGCCTAGACCTCTCCTTCATTTGGATCCAAGGGTCCAGACCTCCTTAGGTCTAAACCTCCCCAAGTGATTGTGCCCTCCCTGATCTACACCTCCTTCTGTGGTTCCTCCCTAAGTTTAGACCTCTCCGAGACTAAACCTTTCTCCAATCCATTTAGAACTCCCTCTCTGTGTATTCTGAACCCCCACTGAGTCCGTTTGGACTTACCTCCTTTGCTTTAACCCTTGTAATTCTCTCTGGAAGTGTCCCTCACTACCAATCCGGTATTAACATTTTCTAGGACCTCCCCTTCCCTTCATTGGACCTCCCTTGACCCAAATCTCCCTCTTTGGGTCTTCTCTGGCTTAAAACCTTCCCAGGCCTACGCCACCCTCATGTTCATCTGAGTTCCTTTGGAACCCTGTTGAAGCTTTTCGTGTTTACTTAGACTTTCCTCCGTTGCTTGTATCCTTGAAACCCTCTCTAGAGGTTCTCTTCGGCACCAACCCGATAGTACCGCTCATACCTTGCAGTGCTACCGCTTCTCAGGACCTCCTCCTTGTTCACTTGGACCTCCCGGTGTCCTACAAGACCTCCCCATATCCTCTAGGACCTCCCCTTACATTTATTGGACCTCCCGGTGTCCTACAGGACCTCCCCATGTCCTCTAGGACCTCCCCTTACCTTTATTGGACCTCCCGGTGTCCTACAGGACCTCCCCATGTCCTCTAGGACCTCCCCTTACCTTTATTGGACCTCCCCGTGTCCTACAGGACCTCTCCAGGTCCTCCCAGACCTCCTCCTTGTCAATTTGCACCTATATCACTTGTGAATCATCCGATTTGAATTGGACGGTTTGATCCTGGTGAGACATTTGGATGGTCTGAACGGCCCCATCATTTTAAGCAATTCGATTGAAATCCAGCGGCTCCTACTTCTCCCGCTTCCTATCTCGCTATCGCCCACCTCCCTCCTTGAGATTTGGCCGTTAAGACCTCCCCCTTGGAGATCTTAACCGTCCAGACCTCCCTCCTTGTAGATTTGGCTGTTAAGACCTCCCCCTTGGAGATCTTAACCGTCCAGACCTCCCCCTTTTGCAGATCTAACCGTTAGGACCTCCCCTTTGGAGATCCTAACCGTTCAGACCTCCCACTGAGTTTAATCCAACCGTTTAGACCTCCCTTGCGGGTGAGGATCTCCTTTTACCTTTGCAGACCTCCCCATTTGCATTTGATCTTGACCGTTGGACCTCCCTTCTGGAGATCCAACAGTCTAGACCTCCCTTGCGAGTGAGGACCTCCTCGCAACCTTTGTAGACCTCCCGTTTGCATTTGATCTTGGCCGTTGGACCTCTTTTTTGGAGATCCAACCGTCAGGACCTCCCCAGTGGGTGAGGACCTCCCCTTGTTCTCTACGGGACCTCCACAAGGTCTTCGCAGGACCACCTTTGGGTCTTGGCTGTCCCTACTTGGCAGTCACACCCAGTTTTCTTTTGTCCTTTGCCTGTGTTCTTGTGCATGGAAGTCTTCCCCACATTTAATGCCTGTTGAATTGCATTAAATGCCCCCACTTTTGCAGTACTCATGCCATGCTTTTGTCACATCTCTTGCCTACTCCATTGTCCTCCTTACCCACTCCTGAACACCACATCGTGGGAAACATTTGGCTTCGGCTATATATATTTGGGGCAGCCCTTCTTTTCTCACTTTCTCCCTCATTTCTCCTCTCTGGTTCAACAGAGCAGTCCTTGGACCTCCCTTCAAGCTCTCAGGACCTCTCCAGTGAGCTCCCTGGACCTCCTCCTGACCTCCCAACCTCTCAGTTGGTTTTATGTTTTGAATTTATTTGGAGTTTCTTTGGATCTTGCTAGAGCTCTGTTTGAGTTATTTGGTTTTCAACGTGTAGACCTTGACGTTATTGAAGAACCCGAGCGCTGTAAGGAAGAGAATCCATGAAGCCTTTCAAGTAAGAGGCAAGTTACACTCTTGATCATATTGCACCCACTACTTCAAGATACTTATGTTGTTTTTTTTAAAGATGTATGCATGCTTACTTTACTAAGTTATTTCAATGCCTATCTTTCAATTCATAGCTATGCCTACTCCCTTGGTATGGCCACTGTCTATGTTGAATCAACCTTGTTGTCACCCTAGATAAAATCTGGTTCTTGCAATAGTGAGGACCCGAGGCTTTTGAAAAATGGAATGCTTAGTCTTGCTTAGACCAAAATCTTGATTTAGGAAGTTTTAGCCAAAAATATTACTTGTTCAAATGATTTGGGCCATGACATGGGTGTGTCATGGAGATGTTCAACCATGGCATTGGTGTGCCATGGAGGCTTGAAAAGCAAAGTAATGGAAAATGGATTTGGACTTGGGCGAAGCTGGTTGTTTGGTTGGTGCAGGTCTATGCACAGGGGTCGTGTGATCCGATGCCCCAAGGTTGAGGTTTGTCGCCCAAGTCAGTTAAGGACCGGTCTTTGAGCCACCTCTTGCTAGGCCTATAATGGGCTATGCCACAACCGTGCAACCACATGTCTCCAGAATGGGGCATGGGATCTGGCCAAGTAATTTGCAGAGTTCCACCATGGTTGATCCGGCTGGTGTGTGGGTGGTCTTTTATGGCCTGTCGTTTATGACTATGTAATTCCCACTGGCTCAAGAGGGGGCCACAGGAAGGGGTGAAACCTTAGAGTAGGGTGGACTATGGTGGAATGATGCATTGTAAAGGCCTTATCATGTGCTCTAGACCTCTCACCAAAGGAAATGTGAGGTGGTATCGACGGATGCCAAGCAAACTAGAGAATTCATGTCATGTGGGTAAAGTGTACAACCTCTGCAGAGTGTAAATCTATTCGAATAACCGTGTCCGCGGTCATGGACATGCTGGCAATGTCACTCAAAGTTAGATCTTGGCTTTTGGGTTTAAAAAGGATTTGTGAAAAATGGTTTTGGATTGCTATCCAATTGGGAAATGGGTGGGAAGCCATGTGACAGGAGGGTATCCTTCACCATCTTGATGATGAATGTTATCCAACTGAAAACTGTGTTGTGAAAATGAACTTTTATCTATTGTAACCTGCCTTGAAACTTAGTACCTATATTTGAAATAAAATTGGCTTTATGCAAATCAACCCTAATATGCCTTCCCTTGATATACCCCTATGCATGTCATTCTGTTAATTGATGGGTGTAACTTGCGAGCACGGTTCACTACTACAGGAAGCCACATCACAGACGGTTCGGAACTATCATCACAGACGGTTTCCGAACCGTCTATATTTGTTGGTCTGTGATAACAGGCAGTTATCATAGACGGTAAAAAACCATTTGTGATACACAATATCACAGACGGTTTTTTATTAAAACCGTCTATGATGGCTAGTATCACATACGGTTCTAAACAAAAACCGTTTGTGATACGTGAATATCACAGACGGTTCTAAACAAAAATCGTCTGTGATCCATGAATATCACAGACGGCTTTTCTTGAGAACCGTCTGTGATATTCGCATATCACAAACGGTTTTTGTTTAGAACCGCCTGTGATATTCGCGTATCACAGACGGTTTTTATCTGAAACCGTATGTGATACTAGCCTTCACAGACGGTTTTAATAAAAAACCGTCTGCGATAGTTCATACCCTTGACTACATTTTTGCTGTTTTTCTGGCTAGCCTCAGGAATTGCTAGCCATGCCCTCTGAAAACAACCATGCACAAAATAGATTCAAGCATGCACAAAAACAGATTCATCAGAGATAATCAATTGTTGACAACTCAAAGTGATCATTACTCAAAATAAATTACAAAAGATCGCATTTGTTCAAGTATTGTCGCTATAGTTACAACTGGATTACAATTGTTTACGTTGAGAGGTGTCTGCGGGATGATGCTCTGGGTTGGCGATGGAGTGAAACTCTCCGTTGTCGTTAATGATTTCTGAGTTGATAAAGGTGCAGAGCTTCCATCAAATGTCCTTGATCTCTTCCGCAACGAGTCCATCACATTGTAAATCCAAGGCACATAAGCTAGCAAGAGTAAAGTGGTAAGCTATATATATTTAAATTTATAATTAGGAAATAATTATTTCGAGATTGACAAACCTCAGGATCCTTCTTCCTAGCTCTAAGGATTAGCTGCATATGATAGCAGACGTAGATTGCACATAACTCATCATCTTTTTGCTGGCGGCACTACAAAAATAGAATTACATATATAGGTATAGTCACCGAGACGCAGCGTTATTATGAAGTATGATATAGGATTATCGTGTTGCGTAGCGTCATGGAAAATCCATCCGTGTGTTAGTTGGGCGCTCTTTCCATTGTATATTCCTTTGTTGGCAACATAATCGATGAACGACCTACATGATTCGAAAAAGTTATCCTCGGCCATTTGAAATGAATGAAGACTACAATAGAGTTATGTAAGGAGGAAATGAGCATACCTCTCAAGTATTCCTCTTAGAACGCTGAAGTCGTGCTTGTTGCGGTTTAGAGAATCAAGGTATATCACATGGTTCCTCTTGGGTATAATAACTAAAAGGATCCAGTGGTACCTACTCATGTATGTCACTATAGTCATTAAACATAAGTTCGTGCTGCATATAAAGTACAAATAAAATTTGTATAGCAAGTAGTGACACTTACCCCTGGTTGTAGGGCACCACTATGTACTTCATGTTCTTCTTACGAAGCAATGACCTCGTTATGTATTTCTCGACGAAGGACAAGTCTTCTTGGATGGTTTGCAACGATACCACATATGGGTCGAGGAAACCCATCGGTTCTTTCCATTCCCGGACATTTTTCAGCATGTATCTATACACAAGCAATGAGTTGTTATATTTATCGGTATTACATGAATGTAGAACTTGATTGTACGCACTTACAGTGTCCAACATCGTAGAAGCGAGACGTCGAGGCCAACGAGGTTGAATAGGTCATATAAGTCGTTGAAGCCCACGACGAAGTACCTCGTCCCGTTGAAGAAATGCTTCTCCTCGTATCTGACGGTGATTCCAGTATCGCACCCCTTCTTTTGGGTCTTCTCCAAGTACCAGGCATGCAAAGCCTGACAAGTATATCTAGCGTGCATTAATACTGCGTCAGAGCACAACAGTTTTCCGATGATGTAGTTCCCGAGTATCGCGGACTTCCCAGACTTGGGAGGCGTCTTAATGTTCGTCGATTTCGATTTGGCCTTAGCGATTGGCAGCGTCTTCTTGTGAGACGACTCGGGAACCGATACGGCGGCACGCTTTTCCTGTTCCTTTGGCGTCTTCTCCACAGGAATCGAAGAGGTGGCCTTCTGAGGTGAAACATGAGGTGGAGTCATCGAGGGTCCCTTTGGAGAGGAATGGTCGTGTCCAGATCGCGGCACTGCTGGGTCCAAGGCGATGTCCTTCTTGGGCCACTGGATAAAAGAGTGGACGTCATCCCCTAGTGTTATGATCTCTTCGTCCGGGCGAATCTTCAGCGAGACGACTAGGAAATTGCCATGTACCATATCCACTGACCTGGCGTAACCTGCTACCGGCACCGTCAGACCGCCCCTTCCTCGTATGGATACACCATCCCCTGCGTAGCCTCAATAGAAAGGGACCCATCCATCCTCAGTTGGAGCTTGCAGGGCGTCGGCTCCTACAAAACGATATGCAATTAGCTAAGGCGTCCTATAGGTCTATCTTTGGTGCATTCCATAGATGTACGTTACCTTGATGTCGTCTATCGGTAATTGGACGTCGTCATGTTCATAATCATGCGCGGACGCGACGCTACTCCGACGTCGAGGAGGACTAGCTCCCAAATTAATGGGGGCGGCTTGCGACTGCTGGCTCAGGAGGTGATTCATTTGATCCTACAATGCTGCTATCTTTTCTTCAAATTTGTTAGTAATCATCTGTACCAACCGGTCGTCGTGCTCGGCCTTGGATCTCTTCCTGCTCCTATACGTGCAGCAGTCGTCCGCGAATCCATGACTCCAAGGTACGTTAACCCCAAGGCCTCGCGTGCGACCCGAGTGCTTCTTGTTTCCCAAGGCCGTAGATAGTATATCCTTGTCCCTGTTTGCATGGAAGGAGCCTTGGGAAGCTTGGGCAGTCAAGTCACGCTGCAAGAGGTCATCATGTTATTATAGACACTATGAAGTTATGGACTTATTAACTAGGTAGTTTGACATATTTACCACACGTTGGGACACTTCACAGTCTCCGCGGGTTTGTGAAAGAGATCTTTGCCGAAGACGAGACTTTTGCCCTCGCTTTTAACGAGCTTAGGGAACGCGGGTCTGTGATATCAGGAAATGGCCCGGTTGCGTTCTCCTCCTCCGCTGCCCATTCCTCGTATTTACCCGTGTACCCAGCGGTGCCGAGTCTGTGCGGGTGAGTGTTTCGTGTCTGCAGAGCTTTGTGCGCCGCACTTTGCTCCTTAAATTCGGCCGTTGTTTTCATAGCCACAAAGGTGTCCCATGCTTCCCGCGTCAAGAATCTATACTTGCGAAGGCGTCGACCCGTGTTCACGTGCCGTGACAAGAATGCTCTTGAAGGTCCTCCACGATTTATCCATCGTGAGCATCGCCGTCCGCCGCACGCGTGCGCCGTCTGCGCGGAATAGTGAACTTCTCGAAAGTTCTACATCCACAAAGACGCCTTTCGCTTGTTTTGTCAGGTCCTTCCACCTTGGTGTGGTGATGGGGACCCATTCCTTCAAGTATCCCGCAGATGGTCCGGAATCTCGCCACGATCTCTTAGGACTCGAGAGGGACCCCAAAGTCATCGACCTCTGTGATGACGATCGGCCCCGCAGCATTTTCGATTGTCCTCTGCCATCTCGCCTAGTGTCATTATCGTCGACGGTGACGGCGGCCTCGTCGGCGCCTCTTCCATCTGCGGCGTCGGTGATGGCAGCCTCGTCGGCGCCTCTTCCATCTGCGGCGTCGGTGACGGCAGCCTCGTCGGCGCCTCTTCCATCTGCGGCGTCGGTGACGGTGGCCTCGTCGGTGCCTCTTCCATCTGCGGCATCGGTGACGGCGGCGAAGACGGTGCCTCTGCCATCTCGCTTACTTGCTATCTATATAAGTTACATATGCAATAAAATGGATTGCAAGTGTCCCAAATTAACATATACATTTAAACTTAATAATATTCTCAACATGTGCAATATTAGCAAATAATCATAATTAATTCCAGCATAAATATGAAACAATTAATCTCAGGAAGAAGTATAGAGGTTGACTATAGAGATCAAGATGGCAAATGAAAAGTTGAATGAGCTCATACAGACTACTAACATTCCTTAATCCACCAGCTTCTCTAAGGAAATGCTAAGCAAAGGTTTAATGCTTCATGTACAGAAGACTAGCCTTTAATGAAGACATAGAAACAAAATAGAATCAAGTAAAACTTTGCCCGAGCCCATATTTGCCCGAGCCTACTTCATCGAGGCCGACACACTAGAGTGTACCATTTGTTTCATGCCGTGGAGGACTGGCATAAAACAAAGGTACACTCAAGTTTCTCAGGATCGACGAAGGAAATGCTAAGCAAAGGTTTAATCCTGTAGGGCTCGCTGCCTCCCTACTCCTATTCTAACACTCCTAACACTCCTTAATCCACCAGCTTCTCTTGTGATCTTTGTATAGATAGAAACTAGTGATACAAATCTTTTGCCCGAGCCTATCTTTGCCCGAGCCTACTTCATCGAGCCCGACACACTAGAGTGTACCATTTGCTTCGTGCCGTGGAGGATTGGCACGAAGCAAAGGTACACTCAAGTGTGTCAGGATCGGCGAAGAAAATGCTAAGCAAAGGTTTAATGCTTCATGTACAGAAGACTAGCCTTTAATGAAGACATAGAAACAAAATAGAATCAAGTAAAACGATCGACGAAGGAAATGCTAAGCAAAGGTTTAATCCTCTAGGGCTCGCTGCCTCCCTGCTCCTATTCTAACACTCCTTAATCCATCAGCTTCTCTTGTGATCTTTGTATAGATAGAAACTAGTGATGCAAATCTTTTGCCCGAGCCTATCTTTGCCCGAGCCTACTTCATCGAGCCCGACACACTGGAGTGTACCATTTGTTTCATACCGTGGAGGATTGGCACGAATCAAAGGTACACTCAAGTGTGTCAGGATCGACGAAGAAAATGCTAAGCAAAGGTTTAATGCTTCATGTACAGAAGACTAGCCTTTAATGAAGACATAGAAACAAAATAGAATCAAGTAAAACGATCGACGAAGGAAATGCTAAGCAAAGGTTTAATCCTCTAGGGCTCGCCGCCTCCCTGCTCCTATTCTAACACTCCTTAATCCACCAGCTTCTCTTGTGATCTTTATATAGATAGAAACTAGTGATACAAATCTTTTGCCCTAGCCTATCTTTGCTCGAGCCTACTTCATCGAGCCCGACACACTGGAGTGTACCATTTGTTTCATGCCGTGGAGGATTGGCATGGAGCAAAGGTACACTCAAGTGTGTCAGGATCGACGAAGAAAATGCTAAGCAAAGGTTTAATGCTTCATGTACAGAAGACTAGCCTTTAATGAAGACATAGAAACAAAATAGAATCAAGTAAAACTTTCTTTTTGGATTGTTGTAAAAAATGCAGTTTTAGCAAAATTTCAGAATTAATCCCAACAAAATTAATTAGCATTAAAGCATAATTCCTAAAGAATTTAACACTCCTTAATCCACCAGCTTCTCTAGGGAAATGCAAAGGAATCACAGACGGTTCTTAATAAGAATAAATTCAATTAAACTCTCACCAATAAAAGGTCTAGAGATTAACGAAGGCATGTACACTATTCCAACATATTGATTGATGATATTATGTGCTCTCAGAAGGAGAGTAGCTAAAGAACAAGTCTTTGCCATCTCAATCCTATTGTCTATACTCTTCATTAAATGAATATGATAATATAAATTCAAACTATGAGCTCTAAACAATACTTTGCTTAACTGTCAAATGATCTCAACTGTTAACGAAAACAGATTAAACTTCCAGTCACACAGAGGTTGACTATAGAGAACAAGATGGCAAATGAAAAGTTGAATGAGCTCATACAGACTACTAGAAGAATCACAAACTAGTCATTAGATTACCAACGAAAATTGAATACTCTCAATAGAACTGAACATGAAGACACAGGTTCAGTGATAAAGCCGATTTGTTGACATAACAGTATTCACTTCAAATGCTAGAGATAAAATGAACTAGAAGAATAAGAATAACTAGCTTTCAACCGAAAGTAACCAATTAACAGTACATCATATTGACAGTAGCAAGTAATACAATAGAGCTCAAGTATGAACTAACTATCACATTCAATCTCAGTATAAGACAGAGTTCATCACAGAGCATGTCAACAAAGCCCACTAATCAATTTGCAATATCTTCAGTATTAGATTTAGAAATCAGAACTAATACAGATCAAGGTATCAACTAGCACTGCAAATATATATATGCAAAGATCAACCGAACTACCACAAAGGAGCAATACTCACAGAGAGGATGCCGCACAAGAACTCACGGTGCAAGGAGGAGGCCGGTGCAGGGGAGGAGGCCGACGCGTGGAGGAAGGAGGTGCAGGGGAGAAGGACGGCGCGGAGAGAAGGCCGGTGCAGAGGGAGGAGGCCGACACGGGGACGAGGACGGCGCGGGGAGGAGGCCGGTGCAGAGGCAGGAGGTCCTTGCTTCACCTTAGCAGTATTCTGACGCTTTTATCGGGATGCTTTGCACACAGGACATACATGCATGTCTGCATACTCTTTACGGTAGAGGATACAATCGTTCAGACATGCATGTATTCTTTCTACTTCCATTCCTAATGGACAAATAACCTTCTTTGCTTGATAGGTGGTGCTGGGCAACACGTTTCCCTCCGGAAGGATGTCCGCTAGGAGACCTAACAATGCCATGAAACTCTTATCGGACCAACCATTACTTGCCTTCAATTTCAGCAGTTCAAGCACGGTTGACAACCTTGTGTATTCCGACTTGCAGTTAGGGAACAAAGGTCTCACGGAGTCCTCCTTTAAGCCCTCGAATTTATAAAACTCTCTCTCACTGTAGTTCTCTTCTACATCGCGTAGCATCTGATCCAGATTGTCATCGTGCCACATATCCTCATCAAAAGCACAGTCTACATCCGGCGAATCGTTGACTTTCTCGGCGATGTCATCATTATTAACTTCCGGTATAATCTGCTCTTCACCGTGATTGGTCCAACATGTATACCCTTTTTTGAAACCCCTTCGAATCAAGTGCGCTTCGATCTGCGCCGCGTTGTTAAACATCTTGATTACGCAATCAATGCATGGACAGTACATAAAATTTATCCTCTTCTTCAACATATCCTGCTCAGCGGCATTTCTAAAAGCAACCACGTCATTAATGTACTCTTGACTCACATGGTTCACACCGTACATTAATTTGACCTACACCAAGGTTGTTATTTGCCTACAAAACCACATATGCCTTTTCATAGACATTATAAAGAAAACAATCATATGCAATCACCTAGTGGTATCTTGCATATCAAATTTCATCACCAAGTATAATGGCAATAACATCTGGCGCTTATTTAGTATTTGTTGCATTATGCCTCAAAATTCTAAATGTAGCCATCCATGGAGGTAACATAGTAACATGCATCATGCACTTGCCTCAACCACCTCGTTGCCTTGCGAACTTGCTTCAGCTACCCCTTCGATCTTGCGCACATTGGCAGCTGTCATTGTGCACTTGCTTCTTCAACAACCTCATCATCATTGGCCTCTCTACTCCTCTTCATCTTCTTCAATACTCGCTACAGGGCTCCAAGGACTTGCCATATTGTTTCCAAGTTGCAACCTAGCATAGAATGGCCATCAAAAATCAACAAATACCAATACACCATTGACCAGTACCTCAAATACCAGTACCTCAAATAGTCAAACTACAGTGCCTTGCAACATACCGAGGAATGGGGATGTGGCCAGTAGGAAAGGAGGAAGGATGCGACAGTGAGTCACCGACGAGGGAGAGGACGATGGCCTAGGGATGTACACGGCCACGGGAGAGGGCAACGAGGTGGCGGCGACCAACGAGCCTGAGGATGCGCACAGGTGAGGATGACGTCCTGGAGGTGGCAGCGGCAAGGCGGCGGGAAACAGGCCTCCAGAGCGGCAAAGGCAGGCAGCGGCGGTAGTGCGGCAGAGGGATGTGTCGGGCGCAATTTATATGATGCTAGGATATCACAGACGGTTATTAATTCGAACCGTCTGTGATAACTAATTATCACAGACGGTTCTCATTGAGAACCGTCTATGTACTATCAAATACGGTTCTCGGATGGTTCTAAATTAGAACCGTCTGTGATTGGCTGGATTATCACAGACGGTTTGTGAATAGAACCGTCAGTGATAATTCACAGACAGCTCTATTAATGAACCGTCTGTGATATATGACTATCACGCAGCGGTTCTAAAAATACCGCTGTGATAGGTCGCCGCGCCACCGCAGTTCAGACAGATTTAATACGAGACGGTTCCAAAAGGAAATGCTCGTGATGGGGCGTCTACTATAGCCTGTTTTGTAGTAGTGGTTGTTGTGCTCACTCTTGCTTGATTGATGAATTGAGCAGGTGAAGAATTCTTTGATGAAGAAGAGGACCAAATCAATTAGGCCGCGCTCTCCAGTCAATCACCTGTGGTGTAATGGTTGGAGTCTATCTTTTGGTTTTTCCGCTGTGTATTCTACTCTTGGTTGCTGGAGCTTGTAGCGACCCTTGTAAACAACCATCTTTTGTTGTTAATAAAGCCGTTTGTGGATGTATATGTTATCACTTGCTTGCTGTGAGAACCAGTCGTTAATCTCTGGGGGCTGGTTTAGATCACAGAGGACTTGAGGCTTATCCCCAAGCCCCACGACCTCCTCGGGTTGGTTCCTCTCGGACCTCCCTCGGGTCAGGATGTGGTGCTTGGGGAGGTCTAAGGTCCAGCGACCTCCTCAGGGTCAAGACCCCAGACCTTCGAGTGGCCCAACCGGACCTCTCGAGAGGTCAGGCGGTCTCACGGATGCCCCAAGGGCGTCCAGGAGTCCTTCTGGACCTCCCAGAGGTCTGAGGACCTCTCGGGACGTCTTGGGAGTCCTTTACGGACCTCCCAAGAGGTCCTGAGGGACCTCCCGGGTAAGCCCTTGGCCGAGTCGTCACAGATGGCACTACGACGAAGCTATGGGTGGTGATGGCAACGTTTGGTGACCACAGGAGCGCTGGCAATGGTGTTGGCAAGTGGCGGAGTGGCTCGGACTGCGATGACTTCTACAAAAGGAGCGGTCTCTCGCCCAATGGTTGGGCATATTGGGTTAAGCAGGAGAACACGATGCTATCAAGGTTGGCACATGAAAGAATGGTCACCAGAGTCACGCCAATGACTTGCAGCCATGGTGACGCCATGGACAGCTACGTTGAATTCTAACAAGCACGCTAGCACCAGTCGACTACCAGAGGCTCATCCCAATGGTCGACGGCGATGAAGATGGCCGAAGAAGCTGTAGCAGTGGTGAATAGGGACAATGACAACAGCTTCATGATGACAATGGGCTATGGTGAGGGAGAAGCTAGGAGAAGATGTGCGTTAGCTGGCATGTATGCGTTAGATGGTCAAAATGGAAGGAATCGACATGAGACTCACCGAGAAGGTGGAAATATATGGAAATGGCGACGACGCACAAAAATAGAGAAGGCAAATGGTCTCGATGACTCACTATAGAAACAAGAACATTGAGTGAGGGGCTTGCATAAGTAGGAGATGGATCACAATGTGACACGGATGGATTGAAGCCAAACTCACGGGAAAGGATAGAACACAGTGGCTTGGAATGGGCATGTGCACTGGAGAGAAAGAAAGTAGTGGCGATGTGGCTCCTCTTGGTTCCAACTGCGAGAACAAGCACGAGAAAGTTATGAGCGAAGCTCTAGAAGGAAAAGGACATGTGTGTCAAGCAAGAAAGCTCACCAGAGTGGCAATGGCGTGGTGGCATGCTTGTCGTTGCTGAGGAAGACAACGTTGTTAAGACAGCGTCGTTCGCAATCCAAGACCTCAAGGTCCTATTCTTGGAGGGGATGTTGGAAATGGCGAGCTGGGCAAGACAATGCGCACGGCTCAGCTGAGATAGGAAGGAGAAGGACAGGGCAGCGAACACAACAAATGGGTGATCAGGCAGCTGTGACAATGAGATAGGGCGAGGAGGAGGTGATGGCTTGCCAAGCAAGGCAAAATAGTGGACTTCGTGATCATCAATCATGGGCGCACACGCGAGCATGCCATGGTGTGTGCGCAGTCGGGCGGAAGGTGGAAGACGGCTCCTGCGACTGGGCCCGGGGGTCCACCAGTCAGCGGCGTAGTGAGTCAAGAGCGACAGATGGAGCGCGTCTCTGTACTGTCATGTGCAGCCATGCAATCGAAGGGATTGGCGTGAGGTGGAAGTCACGACTCCCGACAGGTGGGGCTTGGTTCCATCGGTCAGCGATAGTTGTCAGACCCTGGGAAATTAATCTCAAAATTTGTGTTTAGTGTGCTAGTCCCATGATCAGTGACTAGCACACACATTTACAAGATTGACATATCACATCCATACATGATAGATTAAAAAAAGTAGTGCATATAATTAGCAATTAAACATACACCTACACGACAAGGTTTACAACATAAGGGCCGACCGGCCAAATAGTTCACATGATAATTGTAACATCCCAAAGTTATGTCACTAAAATTAAATAAAAAAATTAAAAAAATTAAATTCATTATTTTATTAGATTTTCTAAAATTTAAAAGAGTTTTCTTGGATTTTCCCTTGGATTTTTTGGATTTTAAAAAGGTTTTTCCTAATTTCCTAACAATAAACTAATTTATTTGAAAAAATAAAAACCAAATTTAAGTTGAAAATAATTTTTTAAAGTTCAAAATGAGTCAGAGAATTTATGTGAATTTTTCTAGATTTTTTGAACTCGATTTGTTATTTTCTAAAAGTTCATTTTATTTTATTGTAATTTTTGAAAATCGAAAATAATTAAAATCCTCTATTTTTCCCCAGGCTGAATTCTTTCTCCCCTAGCCCAATTCTTCTTTTCCCGGACGCGGCCCACTTCTCCTTTTCCTTTCTCTTCCACCCATGCCAAGCTAGGCGGCCTCACGCCCGAGCCCGCCTCCCTCTCTCTTGTCTCTCTGCCACTGCCAGCTGGGGCCCACCCGTCAGTCTCCCCTTCGGAAGCTCATAAATGCGGCTTTTCTTCCCAATTTAAGTGCAATCAAGCGCATTAACACTCCACGTTCTTCCCCGTGTTCACTCCGGACCATTTCATCACCTTAAAGTGCTTTGACACGCATTTGCACCAGCGCCCTCACCGGCATGAAACACGCATGTCCCCGCCCCTCTAGACCTCCTCCGCCCCTACAAAAGGGAGCACCAGCTTCGCAATCGTCCACTCATCCCTCCGCAAGCAATCCCAATTCCCCTCTCACTCCGTCGCCGTCGAATTTGAAGTAATTCTTTAACGGCCCCCAAGCTCGTTGTCGCCGTTTCCACCACTATCCGTGGAGCTCTGCCACAGTCGTCTACAACATTGGCTTCGTCTTGCTGCGTTCTACGCCATGCGCGCGCCGTCATCCCTGAAGCGCCATCGCCGCTGAGAGCCAAACTGCGCCGCCGAGAGCCGAATAGCGCCGCCGCCGTCTTTGGGAACTTCCAGGATTTAGAGCATGCCCTAATTAACGGGTGCGGGTCATGTGCATGTAACCTGTAATGTGCAGCAACATTTATGTAAATGCTCTCCAGACCCACCCGGCCCTATTCCATTGCAAAAACTCATGTGAGGATTGACCACATGCATATGTGTGTGCAGATCCTTAGGGTATGTACAATAATATAGACAACTGATGTCTATAGTATCTCTCCACGTTATCTATAAACAGTGTTAGAGACAGCTTCTACAATTGGTTGTCTTTTTATATATCTCTGTAGTCAACCCATTCATATATAACATGTCTTATTTCTTATGTTACAGTAGACTACTATATCAATTTTTTATGTTACAGTAGACTACTGTATCATCTCGTGTCTTATATGACAAGATTTACAGACAGATAACATCATACTATTAGTCATGTGATTCTTCGTTTTAAAGGGCCGTAATCCCACAAGTAATTAGTTCGGCCAAAACATGTGAGCAATTTCTGGTGGCCAAACGACAGTACGCTGGAACGGTAGTTTTCTTGGCAGCATAGCTAGCACTGGATCCGTGCAGTGCATCGGCCGAGGAGAGCGCGCGTCACTGGACCGTGCGGTGGCAGCGCCAGCGCAGCCTAGACAGGACAGCGACGCAGCGATCACCGCAGCCGAGCACGCCCCTATATGGCCCTGTAGATGCACTCGGTCGCGCTCGCGGGGCACCACGTACGTGTATGTGCGCGGGCGGTGACGGCGCCGCGCGCGTGGCGGGGAGCGTGGGCGTGGCGCCTCACGTGGCCCCGGCGCTTGCCCGAGCGCGCGCGCCGTGGGGCCCTTCACGTGCGGCCACCGCGCGGTACGGGTGGGCGGGCGTGCAAAAGGGAACACCCTCCGTGCGTAATTTCTATTCCCGGCCCGTGCACGCCTCGGACGGCGACGTCGATCGCGCGCGCGGTTGAAACTTGCGCGCACGGTGAGAGGGACGTCAGCGGGGGCCAGGCGGACGTGGATAGATAGCAGCTCCTCTGCTCACAGAAGCGCGCAGAGCCACGATCTGGAAAAGGTCCGGCTGGACGGTCACCATTTTATCCGGAGCCGATACGGCTGGTTCTGTTCACACCTGTGTGGAACGTAGAAATGTTAGATGTTTTCTCGCTGCTTTTACGAGAAAAAAAAAGGTTTCTGTCCATCCTATGTAACAGTGGTGGTATGTCAGCAAGGACGCTATATTGGTCGCCAGCTTTGCCGGTAGATTGGTCGACAAATGGATCGGCGGTGGGACACAAGGATGGTAACAGCGATAACACCATGTAAGGATAAGCGGAGAGCTGGTGACCAGTGACGAGTGAGGGAGAGGAGGTGGAGAGGTTATGAGGCGTCGAGCACGCAACGGGGTGGGATGCATGCGGTTGTGCTACGGTCGTGTTCTCAGGCCCATTTTAGCATGTAGGCCGGCACAGTTCACTTCAGGTTCTGGATAATTTTTTTCCTAGAAATATCTGTTTCTATAAGTAGTAGAAACATGATAGCTATTTCCGTGGCTTTTATCGCAGCTGTAGAACTATTTTTAAATTCTAGAAATATCTATTTCTATAAGTAGTAGAAACATGATAGCTGTTTTAGTGGCTTTTATCGCAGCAGTGCAACTATTTTTAAATTCTAGAAATACCTGTTTCTATAAATATCTAGAAACATAATAGCTGTTTCTGTGGCTTTTATCGCAGAAGTGCAACTATTTTTTAACTATGATCAAGCCCTATTTGTTTTCGTCTACTATATCCTGTGCTAACCTCTAGTACGTATAATCCTATACCTTTGGTATTTTGGTACAAAGACAAAATAGCGCCGCTTCCTATGGTCATTTAACTCATGATATGAATCTTCCCCTAATAAATTGATCTACACTGACTCGTTAGGTTACTCCATGAGAAATGACAATTTACCCGAACGAACAATGAGTACATGTACACTGTCAAATGCTACCTCAGAAATAAATGGCTACCTTCTAGCTGAGATCATCAAATGTTAGCTAACAAGAGATTGCGTGTGTGTGGAAATTGGATTCTGAGATTAAAAATATTTGAATATAGGCATGCAAGACAAAAAATATTTATCAACTATATACAGAATACTGCACATGGCCACGTTGACCGCTATCTTGGAGTGACTTTGTAAGGCCCTAACATGCACGCATGACAGTTGACAGCATTAGTATATACTCCCTCCAATCAAAAAAACAAGTCGTTTTTAAATATCAACACGGTCTCTAAAATACAAATTTGCCACTAATTACTATTTTAATATATTTATAAAACTCAATATAATTACAATATTTTGAACAACTTTTCATGACGAATCTACACATATAATTTTTATGTATCTAATTGAAATACTTAACAATGTATTGATATATAAACTTTTGAAAGTTTGACTCTACCTATTCCAAAATAACTTGTTTTTAAAACTAGAGGGAGTATATAAGAGGACGTGTTAAAATTGTCTACTCCCTTTCGTGGTATCATACCTTTACCTGGCTGCTACTATCACATACTTATCCCATTATATATTCAATTACATAAAAAGGTATCATTATTAGAGACCGTATGTTTGTCAAAGTTATCCACATGCTAGGGTCAATTTTCCATTTTTGTTAACTATGTTATGCTCCGTTGTGGACTATAATCAAACTAGTTTATTAATTGGGGGAAAACTAAAATAAAATCTAGTGAGATTTTCATTATTATGGCACCAAAATGATGTTTCTCTAGTAGTCATTGTGTCAAAAAAATAACAGGATAAAAATATTTATAAAGACATGACAAAGATAACTAAAAAGGTTATTCCAACAACTTGAGGAAAATAGTAGTATCACTATCAGATATTTTAAGCACGGCTTACGCGCCGTCCGATTATGCTAGGTCGGCTAGTAGCTAGATTTCCGCCACACAAAGCACCATGTTGTTCCAGCTGTCTTTATAATGAACCTTTCGGTTTTGATTTTTTAGACGACATAGACTTGCCCTTTGTTTGTCAACAAAAAATTTCTGTGTGAACTTCTTTCAACAAATATGCAATATACCTGCTGTACTGTGTATATATACATATTCTACCCCGACTTCGAGATAATCAAATATCTATTTTTGTGGAGAATAAACAACGATAACACCATGTAAGGATGAGCGGAGACCTGGTCACGAGTGACTAGTGAGGCAGAGGTGGAGAGGTTATGATGCGTCGAGCACGAAAGGGAGTGGGAGGCATGCGGTTGTGCTACTGTCGTGTTCTCAGGCCCATTTTAGCATATACGCTGTCACAGTTCACTTCAGGTTATGGATAATTTTTTTCTAGAAATATCTGTTTCTAAAAGTAGTAGAAACATGATAGCTACTTCTGTGGCTTTTGTCGCAGCAGTACAACTATTGTTAAATCTTAGAAATATCTGTTTCTATAAGCAGTAGAAACATGATAGCTATTTTTGTGGCTTTTATCTCAGCAATACAACTAATTTTAAATTCTAGAAAGACCTGTTTCTATAAATATCTAGAAACATAATAGCTGTTTCTGTGGCTTTTATCGCAGCAGGGCAACTATTTTTTAATTATGATCAAGCCATATTTGTTTTCGTCTATATCCTCTGCTAACCTCTAGGACGTATAATCCTATACCTTTGGTATTTTGGTAGAATTACAAATGTCGGGACCGGTTTTCTGAATCCGAACTCTCTGTGTATTTCTTCATCAGTTCTAGATCAGTAGCTAGTGCACACAGTGAAAACATTGTTGATAACCATTTCGAATCACGAAATAACATTAATAAATAATTGAGTACCGCCCTTATGGCCACTTATTACAAAAGAGGTCAAAGGACCTTAAGTCTCACAGCAGCGAAAATAAAATGATAAACTCCGTGGTTGACCCATCAGATCACCCACTGGTATTCAACTGGGGGAATGCATCATAGTACTCTGGGAAGCCTTCGTCGAAGCCGCACGCGAAGTAGTCGTAGTCGTTCTCGGCATCTTCGTAGACTTCTAAGATTTGTTGAGTACAACATGTGAGTACATAAAATACTCTGCCAGTCTTGGGAAATGATGCATATGCATAGGTTTAACAATTGAACATATATGGTTAATTTTCACAAAGCAATATTTTAAGTTTAAACATCTTTTATAAAGCTCATTTGACAAAACATGAGTAAATAGATAAAGTAATTTAAATTAATCTCTAGTGCAGGTTCCAACTACCATACACCAGTAAAGAGGCTCTATAAGCTAAATTTTCATGAATTGAGCTCTAACTGTCCAACTGGCTTTAACTACGAGAACAACAATCCAAGAGTTCCAACTACTCCTAGATTTCCAAAATATTTCTTTTAAAACCAAAACTAAAATCTACCATGTGTATACGCACCTTGCCCGCCCTTGACCATGGGCACGACTGCTCGAATAGTTTTTAACACTCTGCAGAGGTTATACAGCTTGATCTACATGAGTTAATCACCTTATAATGTCCACTCACACACTTTCGAAGGTGTGCGACTAAGCGATTATCACAAGGCTTTTACAATATTTTATCATAATATTAGCCCACCCGATGAACTTAACCCCAAGTCATAGACATCATTTACCATCGACTTGGAGCTCACCATTGTGGGGGATGACCTTCCTGGACTTAGACGTCTTTTACCAACGTCCGGCGCAAGCCCCGACAGACATAGACGTCATTTACCATCGTCTGTACTATTTCGGTAACACCTACCATCTATAGCATGCGGGCTAAATGTCCGGACTTAGTAAATTACTCAGCCAGGTCCTTTCCATTTAGGACATGTGGTTGCACGGTAATGCTTGGTTTGAATAAACACAAGAGTCGGTCCTTAATCGATCACGGTGAGACAAACCAGACTCATTCCACTCACCCTAGTCTAAAATATTTTCCACCATTTTATTTTATTTCCAATTATTGACATTACCTAATGTCAAATATTTTCCTAAATTTAAATCATAACAAGTATTAATGGTTTTCTCCCCCAAAGGTTAAACAGGATCAAAAGGCACGTCAAAGCAATTCTACCGAATCAACTATTCTGCAAAATTGTATTCAATAATGCGGAATTTCTACTCTAAGGTTAAAAAGGTACATGATAACAAATATCAAGGATGATAATAACAAACTTTAGGTTTTTAACTAACAACCTACAGTTTAAACTTATCATTTAAATAAAATAGCAATGCATAACTTTAAAATTGAAAACATAATTTACAAATATGGGTTCAAAGTGTTCAAAGGAGACTCACCTTCATTGACATTGGCGGAAAGTTCTTGCTGCTGGTTTGAAACTTCTACAATGACATCAAGTTCTACACGCAAAACAAGAAATACTAATAAATAAATAAATACAAATAAAATCACAAAAATATAAAATATATACTAGAAGAAAGATTAGGATTTTATATGAATTTAGAAACTCGAATCACTAGATTCGGAGTTCGGACGACGGACAACGAGCGATTGAAAGATCGAATGGAATGGAAATTCCAAAACGAGGGAACATTCCTCGGAACCTTCTTTTTGGCTAGAATTTTGATTTTAATTGAGTGTATGGCACGTGGGGCCCAGCTGTCATTAACTCATGAAAAAGAATTGAAGAACTAAAACACAATGTGGTTCTCAGGATTTGAACCCATGACCTAAGGCCTCAAAGGCCTACTTGCCTCAACTAACCAACTAAGCCAAAGCAACCTTGTGGCATGTACTCGAGGAAAATTAATTGAGGCAAAGGAACATAGGCTCTTTCAATGCGCGTCTAGGCACCAGCAATGGTGGCTCTGGCCACGGCTTTGCCGGCGAGGGCCGGCATGGGGGGCATAGCCAACTAGCAAAATGTCTTGAGTCTCGGGAAGGCATGGAGCGGCAGCGTCATAAGCAGCGCCTGACGACCCGGTGGGGAGGCACTGAGGGGCGATGGGATGGGCGCGGGTCAACATGGGCGGCGACGCTTCGGTGAAGAACACGGGGTGAGCACGGGCTCAGCCTCGGCACATAGAACGTGTAGGTGAAGATGGTTTGGCTGAAGAGTGGCTGGAATGGTGGGGCGATGGTGGACGTCATGAAAACAGGGGCGTCACTGGTGGCGGAGCACTACGATGAATCATTGGATAAAATGAGACTTGGCACAGCTAGAGGAAGTGGTGTTGATGGTGTGGTTGTGAGGACATCCAATTACCTATCGACGACATCTAGGTAATTGTATGTCCACGTGCTCGCCTTGCAGCCGTACTTCTTGAACTTGCAGGCTCGATGAGAGGTTGCCCATGGCAGCTGTCTCATCCTCCTCACGACCCCCCGAAAGTGGCTGGGGACTACAAACGATATATATAATATATATATATAAAGCCGGTTTTAAAGGCACAAGCAGCCACTGCTTGAAGCTTTCATAGAGAATATATATCACAGACGGTTGTAAACACGAACCGTCTGTGATAGTCAGTTATCACAGACGGTTCTAAACACAAACTGTCTGTGATAGTCAGATATCATAGACAATTCTGAGTTAATAACTATCTATGATAGCATGCATCACAGACGGTTCGAAAACTGTCTGTGATGACCTTATGTCATGAATGACCCATAAACTCAGATGGCTCTAGAAACCGTCTATGATGATATTTTTGAAACGTTTGTGAAGACCTTTTCTATAGTAGTGAATTGATGGTGCCAAGACGTGGGTGATGATGACGCGGTCGTTTCACTTCAGACGGAATTGAATTTGGAGTGAAGATGAACAGAAAAAAGGAGGAGAGAGAAAAAGAAAAAGAAAAGAAAATCCGAAAAATCCAAAAATAAAATAAATTTAGAAAAATCCAAGCAAATTCCACAAAAATCCTTGGAACCTGGAAAGATTGAATAAAATAAATTGTAATTTAATTGATGTTTAATTTAATCATTTAAAATGTTTTTAATTTTTGAAAATTTCAAATTAAGCTTTAAATTAATCTAATGAATTTCAATTGATTCATTTTATTTTTAATGCTTCAAAAGGTTGTTGAATTAGCAGAAACTCCAGTTTAAAATCCAAATCATTGAATTAATTGTTTTGAAATAAATTTTTGAAAAGATCAAAATTTGGGATGTTACAAACCTAGCCCCCTTAGAAGGAATCTCGACCCCGAGATTCAGATGGACTAGGAAAAAGGTTGGGGTACTCTGCTCTTAAAACCTCTTCACGATCCCATGTTGCTTCTTTCTCTGATTGATTGCTCCACTACACCTTGCAGAATTTGACAGTCTTGCTTCTGGCCTGACGTTCTGCTTCCGTGAGAATTCTAACATGGTACTCATGATAGGTGAGATCATCCTTCAACTTGACTTTCTCTAGAGGCATTTGTTCTTCCAGAACTCTGAGGCATTTCTTCAACAAAGACACATGAAAGACATCATGCACTTCTGATAGTTGAGGTGGAAGCTTTAACTTGTAAGCGACTTCTCCTCTTCTGACTAGCACTGGAAAAGGTCTAATGTATCTCGATGCAAGTTTTACACTCACTCTGAAATGACGCATTCCCTTGAGAGGTGAAACCTTCAGATACACATAATCTCCAGGTGCAAAACCTAGATCTCGCTGGTGGTTATCAGCATAACTCTTCTGACTGGTTTGAGCTATTTTCAGATTCTGACAAATCCTCCGTACCTGTTCTTCGGCCTCCCTCAGAACATCTGGCCCGAACACTTGTCGCTCTCCGGTTTCATTCCAATACAAAGGAGTTCTGCACTTCCTTTTATAGAGTGCTTCAAAAGACGACATTTGCAAGCTTGACTGATAGTTGTTGTTATAAGAAAAATTCTGCATACAACAAACTTACATCCCAACTTGTACTATTGGTTAAAGCACAAGCTCTTAACATGTCTTTGAGAATTTGATTAACCCTCTCTGTCTGTCTGTCTGTTTGCATATGGTAAGCTATACTAAAGTTCAAGTTGGTGCCCAAAATTCTATGTAGTTTTTGCCAAAATCTCGTGGTGAATTGAGATCCTCGATCTGATACAATCTTCTAAGGTACCCCATGCAGACATACTATTCTGGACATATACAACTCTGCGAGTCGGTCTCCCGAGTAGGTAGTTTTCACTAGAATAAAATGTGCAACCTTTGATAACCGATCCACACTAACCCAGATTGAATCATATCCAGATTTTGTTCTTGGCAGACGAGTGATAAAGTCCATTCCAATTTGTTCTCATTTCCATTCAGGTACCTTTAGAGGTTGAAGCAATCCAGCAGGTATTTGATGTTCAGCTTTAATCCGCTGACACAAATCACAAAATGATACGTACACATCAATTTCTCTTCTCATAGTTGACCTCCAATATCTCTTGTGAAGGTCTTGGTACATCTTCGTGCTACCTAGATGAATCGAAAATGCAGATTCATGGGCTTCCACTACTATAGGAAGCCACATCACAGACGGTTTGGAACCGTCATCACAGACGGTTTCCGAACCGTCTATATTTGTTGGTCTGTGATAACAGGCAGTTATCACAGACGTTACAAAACCGTCTGTGATACGCAATATCATAGACAGTTTTTTATTAAAACCGTCTGTGAAGTCTAGTATCACAGACGGTTTCCACTAAAAACCGTTTGTGATACCCGAATATCACAAACGGTTCTAAAAAAAACCGTCTGTGACACGTGAATATCACAGACGGCTTTTTTTTAGAACCGTCTGCGATATTTGCGTATCACAGATGGTTTTTGTTGAGTACCGTCTGTGATATTCGAGTATCACAGGCGGTTTTTAGTGGAAACGGTCTATGATACTAGCCTTCACAGACGGTTTTAACAAAAAACCGTCTGTGATAGTTCATGCTCCCGACTACATTTTTGCTGTTTTTTTGGCTAGCCTCAGGAATTGCTAGCCATGCCCTCTAAAAACAAGCATGCACAAAAACAGATTCATTAGAGATAATCAATTGTGGACAACTCAAAATGATCATTACTCAAAATAAATTACAAAAGATCGCATTTGTTGAAGTATTGTCGCTATAGTTACAACTGGATTACAATTGAGTCAATTGTTTGCGTTGAGAGGTGTTGGCGGGGTGATGGTCTAGGTTGGGGACGGAGTGAAACTCTCTGTTGTCGTTAATGATTTCTGAATTGATAAAGGTGCAGAGCTTCCCTCGAATGTCCTTGATCTCTTCCGCAACAAGTCCATCACATTGTAAATCCAAGGCCTGTCGCTAGCAAGAGTAAAGTGGTAAGCTATATATATATATTTAAATTTATAATTAGGAAATAATTATTTCAAGATTGACAAACCTCAGGATCCTTCTTCGTGGCTCTAAGGATTAGCTGCATATGATAGCAGACGTAGATTGCACATAACTCATCATCTTTTTGCTGGCGGCACTGCAAAAATAGAATTACATATATAGGTATAGTCAGTTCGAGACACGTTATTATGAAGTATGATATAGGATTATCGTGTTGTAGCGCGTACCGAAAAATCCATCATGTGTGTTAGTTGGGCGCTCTTTCCATTGTATATTCCTTTGTTGGCAACATAATCGATGAACGACCTACATGATTCGAAAAAGTTATCCTCGGCCATTTCAAACGAATGAAGACTACAATAGAGTTATGTAAGGAGGAAATGAGCATACCTCTCGAGTATTCCTCTTAGCACGTTGAAGTCGTGCTTGTTGCGGAGTAGGGAATCAAGGTATATCACATGGTTCCTCTTGGGTATAATAACTAAAAGGATCCAGTGATACCTACTCATGTATGTCGCTATAGTCATTAAGCTTAAGTTCGTGCTGCGTATAAAGTACAAATGAAATTTGTATAGCAAGTAGTGACACTTACCCCTGGTTGTAGGGCACCACTATGTACTTCATGTTCTTCTGACGAAGCAATGACCTCGTTATGTATTTCTCGACGAAGGACGAGTTTGCTTGGATGGTTTGCAACGATACCACATGTGGGTCGAGGAAACCCACTGGTTCTTTCCATTCCTGGACATTTTTCAGCACGTATCTATACATAAGCAATGAGTTGTGATATTTATCGGTATTATATGAATGTAGAACTTGATTGTACGCACTTACAGTGTCCAACATCGTAGAAGCGAGACGTCGAGGCCAACAAGGTTGAATAGGTTATATAAGTTGCTGAAGCCCACGACGAAGTACCTCGTCCCGTTGAAGAAATGCTTCTCCTCGTGTCGGCGGTGATTCGATGTCGCACCCTTCTTTTGGGTCTTCTCCAAGTACCAGGCATGCAAAGCTTGACAAGCATATCCAGCGTGCATTAATACTGCGTCAGAGCACAACAGTTTTCCGATGATGTAGTTCCCGGATATCGCGGACTTCCCAGACTTGGGAGGTGCCTTAACGTTTGTCGATTTCAATTTGGCCTTAGCGATTGGCAGTGTCTTCTTGTGAGACGACTCGGGAACCGATACGGCGGCACGCTTTTGCTGTTCCTTCGGCGTCTTCTCCACGAGAATCGAAGAGGTGGCCTTCGAGGAAACATGAGGTGGAGTCATCGAGGGTCCGTTGGAGAGGAATGGTCGTGTCGGATCGCAACCTTCTTTGGGTCGGTCGATGTCCTTCTTGGGCCACTAGATAAAAGAGTGGACGGCATCCCCTAGTGTTATGATCTCTTCGTCCGGGCGAATCTTCGGCGGGACGGCTAGGAAATTGCCATGTACCATATCCACGGACCTGGCGTAACCTGCGCAAATAGGCACCGCGGTCTTTGCTTGCCCTTCCTCGTATGGATACACCATCCCCTAAGCAGCCTCAATAGAAAGGGACGCATCCATCCTCACTTGGAGCTTGTAGGGCGTCGGCTCCTACAAAATGATACGCAATTAGCTAAGGTGTCCTATAGGTCTATCTTTGGTGCATTCCATAGATGTACGTTACCTTAATGTCGTCTATCGGTAATCGGACGTCGTCATGTTGTAATTATCTTGACGCGACGCTACTCCGATGTCGAGGAGGACTAGCTTCCAAATTAATCTGGGCGACTTGCATCATTGGCTCAGAGTTGATTCATTTGATTACGCAATCTTTGGTATCTTTTCTTCAAATTTGTTAGTAATCATCTGCACCAACGATTCGTCGTGCTCTCGCCTTGGATCTCTTCCTACTCCTATACGTGCAGTAGTCGTCCGCGAATCCATGACTCCAAGTGTAACACCCCAGCTCAACAATGAGCCTGGAATGCTACTAAAATTAAACTAAACAAAACTAAACTAAGATCAATTACCGATTTCGGCAGAACCTCCTTTGTATAATTAGCTATACCGAGGTTCTAACAATTGATCATAGCAATTAACACTAAACTTAATATTCAGGTTCATTCAGGCATGCAAGATAATCCAATAATCATAAACAAAAGTGGCTATTCTCCTTATTACAAATAAACTGAAACATTTAACCAATCATATGCGGATCTCAAATAGTTTGCTAATTATTAGAATAAAGACTAAATAGTAGACGCCTTAAGGATGAGTGGTAGTGAGTGCATCCAAACATCTACTCCCTCCTGTGCATGCCGTTCTTGCCAGTTGTACCTAAAACATATCAAAGCAGGTGTGAGCCCAAAGACTCAGCAAGTATCAACAATGTTAAAGCTAAAATCACAGTCATAGCATCAATATTCCAAATAAAACATTTCACTAATCATAAACTTCATGCTTATGTAATGCGTCCATGCAATGCACCTTTTAAACTTTGTCTCTTTTCGCATTTTACCGGTAATGCGAGGTATACATCCGTCGATGTATACCCTTGCCTATGCACCCTGGCATAGGGACCAAGAGCCTATACTTCACAAGTATAGGGACCTATGCCCATCACCATTATGATGGGGACCTCTTTACTCATTGCCCACATTCTGCGAATGTGGGGACCTCAAGCCCGTCATTTACATGACGGGGACCTCAACAGTTCATACTTGGTCACCAAGTGACCAAGACTCAATCATGCTTTGACATGCATATGCACAATGACATCATCTTCCAAATATATGAACTCAACATGTACATAATATCATGTAAGCACTAACATCATACACAAGAAGCTTTAATCATAACTTGCATTTACCAAGATATATTGTAATTCATCACATTAACATCCATGCATGGCTATTACTAACAAGATACAATCAATCTCAGCAAACAATCATATTTAATCTACAACCCGAATACTTGCCTCAACTGTGCGAGAACGGTGGACGCGAAGAGGGCGCTGCCCCTGGGATCACGCTCCCACCTGAACATAATGATAACCCAAACTAAGACAAGCATACTGGACCAAAAGCATAAATAAGAACACAATTGAACTCGCTAAACTCCCAAGCGTTTCCAATCTTCCAATTTCTACCGATCGATTTGGTGTTCACTGCGGACAGTAAACTTCTAAAATACATAACTTTCTTCTCAGGAGTCCAAATAAGATGTTCTAATACTTTCTGGAAATATAATTAAATTACCTAAATAAACTTATTTGGGGAGCCCTTCTGATTCTGCCATCTACTGCCCCTACCAAGCCAATCTACAGAACATCAATTATCACGTCGGGTTCTCTAGACAGTACACTAAAATTATCATAACTTTTGCTACGAAAGTCCAATTCTTACGTTCTTTATCTTTCTAGAAAGGTGAGGAAATTACCCATCTTTTTTATTATAACGAGATCCTCTGATTTTGTCTTTAACTAAAAGATTAACTCAGATTTCTACAGACTGTTAGGATGTTGACAGATTAACAGGACAGCGGCACTAAACAATTCATATCTCCCTGACCGTTAATCGGATTTGGGCGTTCTTGGTGGCCACGTAAAGCTAAGGAGATGACCCAGATATCTCTAAGAGAGTGGATCCCCAGATTCTGCATCTAAATACATGAAAACCATCATCCAATCTACTGGACAGAACACGATCTATGAGCTGACATGGCTTAATAATCAAATTATGCAACTATTCGAAGGGGGGACGGGGTTTACCCTTGAAGATCCGTTGACGAGCGTACTCAGCAGCCCGTGATCCCTCCCCTTCCTCTCTCCCTTCTTCCCTTCTTCTTCCTTCTTCTTCCTCTTCCTTTCTTCTTCTCCTTCCTTTCTCCTCTTCTCCTCTTAGCATAGCAACAGGGAAGGGTTGCTACAGTAGCGCGCGCTACAGTGCGGCGGCACTACAGTACCCATGCTACAGTAAAATGTGTTTAGGGTTTTGGTTGCCTCTTAAATCAGCTTCCACTTGGACCAAACAACGTGGGCCGAAAGCCCACATCCCATGTTCTCCAATAAAAGCAAAAACTCCCCTCTAAAACTTCCATTTCCTTCTCTCATTTTAGTTAATTTTTAGTATTAACCACTTATTTATTTTATGTTTAAACGGGATATTACACCAAGGTACGTTAACCCTAAGGCCCCGCGTGTGACCCGGGTGCTCCTTGTTTCCCAAGGCCATAGATAGTATATCTTTCTCCCTGTCTGCATGGAAGGAGCCTTGGGAAGCTTGGGTAGTCAAGTCACGCTGCAAGAGGTCATCATGTTATTGTAGACACTATGAAGTTATGGACTTATTAATTAGGTAGTTCGACATATTTACCACACGTTGGGACACTTCCTGGTCTGTCGGGTTTGTGAAAAAAATGCTACCCGAAGACGAGACTTTTGCCCTCGCTTTTAACCAGCTTAGGGAACGCGGGTCTGTGTTATCAGGAAATGGCCCGGTTGTGTTCTCCTCCTCCGCTGCACATTCCTCGTATTTACCCGCGTACCCAGCGGTGCCGAGTCTGTGCGGGTGAGTGTTTCGTGTCTGGAGAGCTTTGTGCGCCACACTTTGCTCCTTAAATTCGGCCGTCGTTTTCATAGCCACAAAGGTGTCCCATGCTTCCTGTGTCAAGAATCTATACTTCGCGAAGGGCGTCTGATCCGTGTTCACGTACTTCGTGACAAGAATGCTCTTGAAGGTCCTCCATGATTTATCCATCGTGAGCATCGCCATCAGTCGCACGCGTGCCACGTCTGCTTCTGGAATGGTGAACTTCTCTTAAAGTTCTGTCCACAGCGCGCCTTTTGCTTCTTTCGTCAGGTCCTTCCACCTTGGTGTGGTGATGGGGACCCGTTCCCTTCCAAGTATCCCGCAGATGGTCCGGAATCTCGCCGCTGATCTCTTGGGACTCAGAGGGACCCTAAAGTCACTGACCTCCGTGATGACCAGTCGGCCCGCAAGTATTTTCGATTGTCCTCTGCCATCTCGCTTCCATGTCATTATAAATCGACAAGGATGTGGCGGCCTCGTCGGCGCCTCTTCCATCTGCATTGTCGGTGTGGCTGGCCTCGTCGGCGCCTCTTCCATCTGCGGCGTCTTGTGTGGCGGCGAAGACAGTGCCTCGACATCTAAACACTTGCTATCTACATAAGTTACATAAGTGTCCCAAATTAACATATACATTTAAACTTAATAATATGCTCAACATGTGCAATATTAGCAAATAATCATAATTAATTTCAGCATAAATATGAAACAATTCAGCATTACTTCATCGAGCCCGACACACTGGAGTGTACCATTTGTTTCATGCCGTGGAGGATTGGCATGAAGCAAAGGTACACTCAAGTGTGTTAGGATCGACGAAGAAAATGATAAGCAAAGGTTTAATGCTTCATGTACAGAAGACTAGCCTTTAATGAAGACATAGAAACAAATTAGAATCAAGTAAAACGATCGACGAAAGAAATGCTAAGCAAAGGCTTAATCCTCTAGGGCTCGCTGCCTCCCTGCTCCTATTTTAACACTCCTTAATCCACCAGCTTCACTTGTGATCTTTGTATAGATAGAAACTAGTGATACAAATCTTTTGCCTGAGCCTATTTCATCGAGCCCGACACACTGGAGTGTACCATTTGCTTCATGCCGTGGAGGATTGGCATGAAGCAAAGGTATACTCAAGTGTGTCAGGGTCGACGAAGAAAATGCTAAGCAAAGGTTTAATGCTTCATGTACAGAAGACTAGCCTTTAATGAAGACATAGAAACAAAATAGAATCAAGTAAAACGATCGACGAAGGAAATGCTAAGCAAAGGTTTAATCCTATAGGGCTCGCCGCCTCCCTACTCCTATTCTAACACTCCTTAATCCACCAGCTTCTCTTGTGATCTTTGTATAGATAGAAACTAGTGATACAAATCTTTTGTCCGAGCCTATCTTTCCCCGAGCCTACTTCATCGAGCCCGACACACTGGAGTGTACCATTTGTTTCATGCCGTGGAGGATTGGCATGAAGCAAAGGTACACTCAAGTGTATCAGGATCGATGAAGAAATTACTAAGCAAAGGTTTAATGCTTCATGTACAGAAGACTAGCCTTTAATGAAGACATAGAAACAAAATAGAATCAAGTAAAACGATCGACGAAGGAAATGCTAAGCAAAGGTTTAATCCTCTAGGGCTCGCCGCCTCCCTGCTCCTATTCTAACACTCCTTAATCCACCAGCTTCTCTTGTGATCTTTGTATAGATAGAAACTAGTGATACAAATCTTTTGCCCGAGCCTATCTTTGCCCGAGCCTACTTCATCGAGCAGACACCTTTGGAGTGTACCATTTGCTTCATGCCGTGGAGGATTGGCATGAAGCAAAGGTACACTCAAGTGCTGTCAGGATCGACGAAGAAAATGCTAAGAAAAGGTTTAATGCTTCGTGTACAGAAGACTAGCCTTTAATGAAGACATAGAAACAAAATAGAATCAAGTAAAACGATCGACGAAGGAAATGCTAAGAAAAGGTTTAATCCTCTAGGGCTCGCCGCCTCCCTGCTCCTATTCTAACACTCCTCAATCCACCAGCTTCTCTTGTGATCTTTGTATAGATAGAAACTAGTGATACAAATTTTTGTTCGAGCCTATCTTTGCAGGGCCTACTTCATCAAGCAGACACTTTGGAGTGTACCATTTGTTTCATGCCGTGGAGGATTGGCATGAAGCAAAGGTACACTCAAGTGTGTCAGGATCGACGAAGAAAATGCTAAGCAAAGGTTTAATGCTTCATGTACAGAAGACTAGCCTTTAATGAAGACATAGAAACAAAATAGAATCAAGTAAAACTTTCTTTTTGGATTGTTGTAAAAAATACAGTTTTAGCAAAATTTCAGAATTAATCCCAACAAAATTAATTAGCATTAAAGCATAATTCCTAAAGAATTTAACACTCCTTAATCCACCTGCTTCTCTAAGGAAATGCAAAGTAATCACAGACGGTTCTTAATAAGAACCATCTGGATTAAACTCTCAGCCAATAAATGGTCTAGAGATTAACAATGCACAGACACTATTCCAACATATTGATTGATGATATTATGTACTCTCAGAAGGAGAGTAGCTAAAGAACAAGTCTTTGCCATCTCAATCCTATTGTCTATACTCTTCATTAAATGAATATGATAATATAAATTCAAACTATGAGCTCTAAACAATACTTTGCTTAACTGTCAAATGATCTCAACTGTTAACAAAAACAGATTAAACTTCTAGGCAAACAAAGGTTGACTATAGAGATCAAGATGGCAAATGAAAAGTAGAATGAGCTCATACAGACTACTAGAAGAATCACAAACTAGTCATTAGATTACCAACGAAAACTGAATACTCTCAATAGAACTGAACATGAAGACACAGGTTCAGTGATAAAGCCAATTGGCTGACATAAAAGTATCCACTTCAAATGCTAGAGATCAAATGAATCAGAAGAATCAGAATAACTAGCTTTCAACCGAAAGTAACCAATTAACAGTACATCATATTGACAGTAGCAAGTAATACAATAGAGCTCAAGTATAAACTAACTATCACATTCAATCTCAGTATAAGACAGAGTTCATCACAGAGCATGTCAACAAAGCCCACTAATCAATTTGCAATATCTTGATTATTAGATTTAGAAATCGAACTAATCTGAGATCAAGGTATCAACTAGCTTCGCAAATATATATATGCAAAGATCAACCGAAGCGCCACAGAGGAGCAATACTCACAGAGAGGATGGCGACAAGAACTCACGGTGCAAGGAGGAGGCGGTGCAGGGAGGAGGCCGACGGGGAGGAGGGAGGTGCAGGGGAGGAGGCCGACACGGGGAGGAGGACGGCGCGGGGAGAAGGCCGGTGCAGAGGGAGGAGGCCGACACGGGGAGGAGGACGGTGCGGGGAGGAGGCCGATGTAGAGGCAGGACGCCGACAGGGGAGGAGGACGGCGCGGGGAGGAGGCCGATGTAGAGGCAGGACGCCGACAGGGGAGGAGGACGGTGCAGCGTCGTCGATGTCGGGGGCGGCGGCGTCGAGGTCGGAGGTGGCGACGTTGGGGCTTACGGCCGGGGAGGTGAATAGGGGCGTCGAGGTCGGGGGCGCCAAGGTCGGGGGCGGCGGCACCGAGGTCGAAGGCGTCGAGGTCGAGGGCGCCGAGGTCGGGGGTGGCGGCACCGAGGTCAAAGGCGTCGAGGTTGGGGGCGGCGCCGCCGAGGTCGTAGTTGGCGGTGAACAGGCGAGCCCTAAACCCTAGAGGAGGCGAACGAGCGCGCGAGAGCCTAAGGGGCGCGGGAGAGGAAGTGACGAGTGAGAGCAAAACCCTAGCGATTCCCACCTTATAAAAAGTATATCACAGACAATATTCTAATAGAACCATCTGTGATAAGGATATCACAGACGGTTCCCTAATAGAACCGTCTGTGATATGTTCCATATCACAGACGGTTCTCGTAGGAAACCGTCTGTGATAGCCTAAAAAAACCTGGTGACAATGTGTGATATCCTGACAAAACCTGGTGACAAGTGATTGTCAAGTCCATTTGAACCTGGTGACAAGTATGATGACAATCATAACAAGTCCATATGAACCTGGTGACAAGTATGATGACAAGTTCATAACACATTTGACTTCAAAATTTCATATCTAATTCAACTCAACTCCAAATCAAGTGAAACCAATTTTGATACTCCACATTACAATGAACGTCCACATTGACATCAATATCAAATATGACAAGTCTATAACACATTAACACATGACAATTTCACGTTGACATCAAAATATATGAGAGATTACAAGTCCATAACACATGATGTTATGGAATAAATTAATTACAATGGAGTAAATTCTTAATTAAAATATAGCCCTTCATGATGATCAATGCGCATATAGCTAGCTTCCTAATTGGGTTCTTCGTCGAGCCTGATGCCGTTTCCGAAAGGAGGCAACTCGTCAAATTGATTGTATTCTTCCTCGTCCACTACATTCTCAACTCCGACAATCCTCCTTTTTCCATGAAGAACTACGTGGCGCTTCTTATTTGCCGGGTCGGTTACATAGAAGACTTGAACAACTTGATTAACCAGTACGAATGGTTCGTCTTTGTATCCGACACGTTCGAGGTCCACGGTAGTGACACCGTACTTGTCGACCTTCACCTGTGGGAGATGGACCAAACGGCACCGAAATAGGGGGCCCATAGTAGGAGCTCCTCATCCCATTGGTACTGAATGCATCTATCACGGACACCATCTGCATTCGGATGTGCTCTTCCTATCTGGTATGTCAGATAAAAAGTGTACCCATTTATGTCGTATCCTTGCCATGCGACAATTGTAAATTGTGGCCCTCATGCCAACCATAGCAGCGTATCATCACTTGATGACCTCCCAGTGATTCGCACCTTTAACCATTCGTTGGACCGACGGTTGTGCTCTCTCGTGATCCAAACCTCCGACCGGTCTCGGATTACATTGGCGCACCATGTCTTTGTGCTCGTCGATGTACGGGACACTTGGGTCATGTGTTGCAAGACCATGAAATGGGCTTGAGCGCACGTATCCAGATTGGGAGTTATTGATTTCCTTCCGATGGTCCGATACCATCCGGTCTCCCCTCATGGCGAGATAGAGGCACACCTATCGGTTCCACGAGCCATGTAGTCGACGCAGAACTCAATGACCTCTTCGGTTGCATAACCTTCGATGATCTTGCCCTCGGTCGAGATCGATTCGTCGAGGACTTGAGAATTCCCATGTACCTCTCGAGCGGGTACATATGGCGAAGAACACAGGGGCGCATATCTTTATCTCTCTCACAAGGTGAACAATGAGATGGACCATGATATCAAAAATGACGGAGAGAAATACATCTCAAGATGACATAGAGTGGTCACCACCTCGGCTGCAGAGCATCTAGTTCTTGGGGATTAATGATCTTACGAGCAATTGAGTTGAAAAATAACTGACCTCAAGATTGCCACTCGGACCTTGTTCGCAAGATACTTCTAATTGCAACAGAAGCATTTGTGTCATCGACACATGACAATCATGAGACTTCATACCAATTAATTTCAAATCTTGCATAGAAACAAGATTCTTAATGTTAGCGGAGTAACCAAATGGGACTTTCACTCCATGCAAGCTCGCACGATTCATTTCTCTCGGCCTTGGATAGAGTGTAGCAAGTGGGGAAAATACGTTAAGTCTGTGTCGGTCTCTTGGTGCTAACTCGGTCCTTATGTTCATATCAACCAAGTCACGCCGTGTGTTAACACCATCCTTTGTTTTGCCACTAATGTTGAGAAGAGACCAATCAAGCTATCACATACATTCTTCTCTCGTGCATGGCGTCGATGCAATGGCGAACTTCTAAGTGCTCCCAATAAGGCAAGTCCCAAAAATTGACCGCTTCTTCGGATGTTCTTCTCACGGGTTCTTAATTTCGCCCCTTCCCAAGCACACCATCGATATCCTTAACCATATCATAGACCTCTTTCCCTCTAAAAGCCCTTGGAGCTGAATCGTTCTCCTTATTTCCGTCGAATTGTTTTTTCATCTTGCGGTATGGGTGACTCACAGGAAGGAACCTCTTGTGGCCTTATATACACGCTTTTGCTGAGTTGTTGACCATACACTCTCTGTAGCATCTAAGTAGTCCGGACGGGCTTTGGCTCCTTTTGTCTTGGCTTGAAGACAGTTACCAAGGCGAAAAAATCATTGATGGTGCAAAAAACATGGCGCGTAAAGTGAAGTTCTCTCGTTTGTACGCATCCCATACCTATACCCCTTCGTTCCACAGTGTCACAAGATCTTCCAGCAATGGTGCTAGGTACACATCAATATCATTCCCAGGTTGCTTCGGCCCTTGGATAAGTAGTGACATCAAAATGTACTTCCGCTTCATACACAGCCAAGGAGGAAGGTTGTACATACATAGATTCACGGGCCAGGTGCTATGTCGGCTGCTCATGTAACCGAAAGGATTCATTCCATCTGTACTCAACCCTAACCTTATGTTCCTCGGTTCTGCACCGAACTCTTGGAAGCTCCGATCGAAGTTTCTCCACTGGGCAGAATCGGCAGGGTGTCTTAGCTTTCCATCTCTCTTACACTCCTCTGAGTGCCAACGCAGCAATCTTGCCTCCTTTGGGTTCGCTACTAAACGCTTCAAACGTGGGATCACAGGCAGATACCACAACATCTTAGCAGGAGGTCCTTACTTCACCTTAGCAGTATTCTGACGCTTGTATCGGGATGCTTTGCACACGGGACATACATGCATGTCTGCATACTCTTTACGGTAGAGGATACAATCGTTCGGACATGCATGTATTCTTTCTACTTCCATTCCCAATGGACAAATAACCTTCTTTGCTTGATAGGTGGTGCTAGGCAACACGTTTCCCTCCGGAAGGATGTCCGCTAGGAGACCTAACAACGCTGTGAAACTCTTATGGGACCAACCATTGCTTGCCTTCAATTTCAACAGTTCAAGCACGGTTGACAACCTAGTATATTTTGGCTTGCAACCAGGGAACAAAGGTCTCACCGAGTCCTCCCTTAAGCCCTCGAATTTACAAAACTCTCTCTCATCAGTAGTTCTCTTACGCATCGTAGCATCCGATCCAGTTATCATCGTGTGACCTATCCTCATCAAAAGCAAGAGTCCACATCCGCATATCGTTGACTTCCTCGGCGATGCCGTCATTACTAACTTCATGTGTAATAATCTGCTCTTCACCGTGGTGGTCCAACATGTATACCCTTTTTGAAACCCTTGAATCAAGTGCGCTTCTATTTGCGCGCGTTGTTAAACATCTTGATTACATAATCAATGCATGAACAGTACATAAAATTTATCCCTTCTTCAACATATCACCTTTCGTGGCTCTTCTAAAAGCAACCACGCCATTAATGTACTCTTGACTCACACGGTTCTGCTTTGTACATCCGGTTTGATCCATCTACACTACGCATGTAACAAATTAGTGTCAAAATTGATTAGCGATTAATCTATAGCAAACATAAAGGGTTATAGATTGTTACCCTCGGAGCTCACGAAGAAAATCGATTCCTCTCCTTTCCTTCTCCTCTCTAAGGTGGCACAATGGGGAGGAGGTGGTGGGTGTTGAGGCGCTTAGGGCAAGGGTCCAACCTTCTCCTCTCTAAGTGGGGCGAACGGATAATTATTGATTATCCGCATGATTGTTGATTAGATACGAGACAAAAGACAAGAGGAAGATCCTAATAACTAGCAAGTTGGTCGCGCAATTGCTTGGTATCCGCTTTTGATATAATTGAAACAATAAACCCTTTGTGATAGCGTTTCTTCATGGATATAAATGGAGGAAATATAAAATAGATCATTGCACATGTTACTTATCTTGGTGTGTCATAAATTCTTCTTTTTAATCTGTTCTAGAAAACTACTCATGAAATTAGTTCTGATTAAGACTTTCACTTCTTTGCACGTACTTACTCGTTTTGTCTCATCGTTGCACAAAGGAATTACACCAGATTAATTAAAGGCTACATGTTTTGCTTTTCATTTTCTGGAATTAGGGTCCATCAAATTGAGAGCTAGATGTACGTTTTGCCTTTTCCCATCAAGTAGTATTAATTGAAACTTAAACCCTATGCTTTCGATTAAGGAATACAACAAAGAAAACAAAACATTAGGGTCTATGTACAGAGTAGCAAAATAAGGGAAATTCACTAATCAATAGAGTGGATAAAGGATAATCAGTATTACTTCATCTGTTTAATTAGGGGAGGAGCCGCAGGTTGGAGGAGCTAGGGCAGGGAAGTGGCCTGGCACCTGGGGGAGGAAGCTAGCTAGCAGGTCTAAGTGGAGCCCAGCAGCAGGGGGCGGTTGATTTTCCAAACCGCGTCTTGGCAGAGGCGATGGTAGAGGCACTGGCAAGGCGGTAGTGAACATGGCAGCAAAGGCGACGAGAGAGGATCTGTCGCGCTCAATTTATACCCAGCAGGGATATCACAGATGGTTCTTAATAAAAACCGTCTGTGATAATTAGTTATCACAGACGGTTCTCGTTTGGAACCGTCTGTATAATATCACAGATGGTTCTCACTAAAAACCGTCTGTGATAATCCCCACAATCACAGACGGTCCTTATTAAGAACCGTCTGTGATATTACACAGACGGTTCTATACTAGAACCGTCTGTGATTGGGGGGATTATCACAGACGGTTTGTGAATAGAACCGTCTGTGTAATATCACAGACGGTTCTATTTACAAACCGTCTGTGATAGATGACTATCACAGACGGTTCTAAAAAATACCGTCTGTGATAGGCTTCCCGCGCCACCCTCAGTTCAGCAATTTAACACGAGCGGTTCCAAGGAACCGCAGTGATGGGGTGTCTACTATAGCCTGTTTTGTAGTAGTGTTGATTTCCAACAACATATTATTGCAATAGTTTTTCCTACTCAAAGCATCAGCTACTACATTAGCTTTGCCTAGATGATAGTGTATTCCAACATTATAATACTTGATTAGCTCTAACAATCTTCTTTGCCTTATGTTGAGATCTATCTACGTGAAAATATACTTGAGACTCTTATGGTTAGTATAGATTTCACAATGATTACTGATCATGTAATGCCTCCAAATCTTTAGAGCATGCACCACTACGGCTAACTCTAAATCATGGGTTGGATAGTTTTGCTCATGCGGACGCAATTGTCTTGAAGCATAGCCCACAACCTTGCCTTCCTGCATTAACACGCAACCAAGACCTTTTTTTGATGCGTCATAGAAAATCTCAAAGTCTTTTCGGATGTCGAGCAAAATTAGCACTGGCGCAGTAGTTAACCTCTTCTTCAGCTCTTGAAAACTCTGCTCACAAGCAAAGGTCCATTCGAACTTCTTTTCTTTCTTGAGCAATTTGGTGAGGGGTTTTGCACTGTTTGAAAAGTCTTCAATAAAACGACAATAGTAACCGGCTAAACCAAGAAAACTTCTGATTTTCATAACTGACTTGAGTTGTATCTAGTTAAGAACATCCCTAACTTTTCCTAGATCCACTGCTACTCATCCAGCAAAAATTACATGCCCCAAGAAAGTAACTTTCTTTAACCAAAACTCACACTTACTGAATTTAGCATACAACTGATGCTCTTTGAGTTTCTCTAGAACTAACCTCAAATGTTCCTCCAGCTCATTCTTATTTTTAGAATAAATAAGAATGTCATCTATGAATACCACTACAAACTTCTCTAGGTATTCTATAAACACCTTGTTCATCAGGTTCATGAAGTACACTGGTGCATTTGTTAGACCAAAGGACATCACAGTACATTCATAAAGACCACAACGAGTGGTGAACGCTGTCTTTCAGATATCTTATGGTCTTATCTTCAGCTGATGATATCCAGAGCGTAGATCAATCTTGAAGAAGACACTTGCTCCCTCTAACTGATCAAATAAGTCATCAATTTGTGGCAAAGGATACTTGTTCTTGATTGCGACTTCATTCAGGGCCCTATAATCCACACACATCCTTAAGTTGTCATCCTTCTTCTTCACAAATATTACTGGTGCTCCCCATGGTGATGAACTGGGTCGAATATAACCTTTTTCAAGCAACTCTTCAATTTGCTTCCTCATCTCAGCTAGCTCATTTCCTAGAAGTTGGTAAGGTCTCTTGGATATAGGAGCTGTACCATGTAGGACTGAAAAGGCGACTAGAGAGGGGTGAATAGGAGCTCGCCTAATTTTTCACCTTGTTCAGATTCAACACCAGGTTCACTTCAATAGCTATGGGAGCTATGAAGATCAACATAGAAGTACAATAGAAGACTTGTGTTGAATCCAAACCAAAATCCCCAAAGTAAAGAACAAAAAGGGCTCAAGCTTCTTCGTGCAGTCAGACCGGTGTTCATTGAGCGGTCAGACAGGGGTGCGGTCTGACCGGCGGCAAAGGAGCGGTCTGACCAGACCTGACGATGAATAGGAAAAACAGCTCGGGATCCAAAACGAAAATCGATCAAACTTTTGATCTACACGGCCAAACTTAACCAAACATGGAACATACCTTCCCAAGGATATCTGGAACCTATTCCAAGCGACGATCGAGTAGATCCATATCAAAGTTTTGAATTTTTTCCATTTTACCGAAAGAGGGTTGAAAACCGAGCAAAAACGAAAAACTTGATCCAAAACTTGCTCGTGGGAGATTGATGATCAAGATGATCCTAGATGTATTCCCACATGTCACAGCAAGGAAGATGGGGACAAGAAACCACTAGAAACCCATCGGATCAAAGAAACACCCAAAATCACCAAATGAGAGGGAAGAACACAAGAAGACTCATCTTTGAATAATCATCCATAGATTGATTCGCAATTGTTGCTGGTTACAGCTACTCCCTCAAGGAGGACAAGAACTCAATCCATGAGCACTCAAATCAAATCAACTCTCTAAAACCCTAAGCCTCTCCTTTCCTCTCTAAGCCCTAAGACAAACTAGGGTTTTTCAAATGAAGTGCTTGGGGGCTGAATGACAGCACTTCTTCCTATTTCTGGACCTCAGCTCTCCTAGCTTAGTCCCGATCATCCTCACTGTTGACTGTCGTTGACCTCCAAGCGTCCTGCACAACAATAGACAAATAAATCGAATTCGGGAACAAGTTCTTCACAATTTGACCCATGTTAGCCAAAACATGCAATACGCATCACATATGCAATGAAATCCATGAACTTGACCTAACAAACACACATCGCGTCACACTGACGAGCGAAACAAGTCAAAACCGGTCAGACCGCCACCCTTGGCCGGTCTGACCGCCCACTGGCCGGTCAGACCGCCAACAAAAGGCCGGTCTGACTGCCCACTTGGGACTTAGCCAATTTTCCAACCTAGAAAACCGAGAGCTCTTTGGAATTTTCAAATGAATAGAACTTTTGCCTGGAGGCTCCAAAAATTATGAGACCAAAAGCAGTAGAACCTCCTCTCTTTCGTACACCCTCTATTTTTAGCCCAGCTCAAAAATCGAAGGTCACCTTATGGCCGGTCTGACTGCTCAGCAGTAGCTGGTCAGACCGCTTCTCTGGTCAGTCTGACCGCTACTCTAGCTGGTTAGACTGTCAGCTACCAAACCTGAAAATCAAACTGAGGCAAGGCCGGTCGGCCATAAAGTGGCGGTCAGGACCTCTAGTCTCTCGACTGACCTTTGAAACTTTCTTAAAACGCATGATTTGACAAACCACAAAAGCCATTGCCAATTGTATCATCATCCTAAGATCATGCACATATCCCCATGATATCCACAATCTCCCCTTTGATGAACACATTGCCAATTTCCCAAAAATACAAAGTTTGAGGTTTGGAAAGTAAAATACTCGACGTTTTCGCACAAAGGCACAATTTGGTCCAAATGTAAGAGAAAGCAAGGGAAATGATCAAGCTGGCTCTAGAATAGCATAGGTAAGTGAGACAAGGCAAAAGAAAGAAAGAAAGCTTCAAATTCCAGAGAATAGCCAAAAATCTCACTTAAGGTCCATATGAAAGAACAATTGTTCAATTTGACTTTTGATCATTGTGAGGAAGCACGAATTGCAAATCAAATTCAGAAATGGCAATAAGATCACAAAAATGCATATGAGATGCTCCCCCTCACTATGATCAACAATTTTCATGAAAATTCATTTATCCTTATTTGTCTATTTTTACTATTTCTCCCCCTTTGACAATGGATTCATCAAGGTGCATAGAAGAAGATAGAGCATGAATGACATGGAATGGCTGCAATTTATTCAAATTTTAACACAGGGAGCCATGAAAATTATCCATGAGGACTGTACAAGTATTACACCAAGCCATATTATGTGAAGAAGCTACTTTCTATTATGGAAAAACATGTACAGCAAAGCTAAGGCCAAAATAGCAATAATCTGAAATTAAATGAATTGTAAGCATGGCAAGTTGCTCAAGATCATAGTTTAGCTACAGGTATCCAAAAATGAGTGAAGCCATGTCTATAAGCAAAATGGAGCCCAGAAACTAGAAAATGAGTCAATTTTGAGCGCTATGAGTTCAATTAAGAATCAATTTGTTCAAGCATTTGGAATTTAGCACATTGAGCATTTTGCTGAAATTTTTTTGTTTTATCTCAGTAACACAAGTCCTAGACTAGGAGCCATCCACAACTGCCTCCTAAGCTTCAACTAATTGATAATTTGTTTTCTTAGCATTGTGCTAGATCTCAAGCCTTGCCGCGACCATCCCAAGCAATAAGCTTAAGAGAGTGGTCTAGGTCATCCAAAACTCCCCTTGAGTTCATGCCTAGTGCAATGGCAAGCCGTCTCATGAGAAAGAATTGGTGAGATCAGCTTTTTCGCACAGAAAAACTCATTTTTTATTTGCTTGACTTAAGAACTATCATAGCTCAATTTAAAACTCAAAGTAAGTTCAAGACTCAATTTAGCCTATATGACATGACATGAATCATGAGAGGATCACTATGGCAAAACTAGTCACAAGATCCAACTAGTCATGTTTTGATTCAAGTTTCTCACAGATAATAAAGCTATCAAGGCAAAAGCTAAGCTATACCTAAAAAGCCATAAAAGAAATCTAGCAAACTAGCACAAGACATGACAAGGTATAAAGTATGAGATTAAGTCATACAAGGATAATAATCAAAACTCCACAAGATTATATTACAATGCAAGTTGCTGAATTTTAAAATGCATTATGGTACAATGAATGCAAAAGAGCAAACTCCCCCACAAAGTAGGCCAAGAAGACTAATAACCCCCAAATCTCCCCGCAAAGAAGCAAAACGAGAAGAATCAAGAGCCCTAGTGAAAATATTCGCAATCTGCTTCTCAGACTCTACAAAGTGAAGCACAACATCACCCTTCTCTACATGGTCTCTAAGGAAATGATATCTAATATAATGTGCTTGGTTCTAGAGTGTTGCACTGGGTTTTTGGCAATGTTAATGGCAGAAGTGTTGTCACAGAAAAGAGGAACACTACCCAGAGATAACCCATAGTCCCGCAGAGTAGACAAGATCCAGAGAATCTGAGAGCAACTACTGGACGTAGCTACATACTCGGCCTCGGCGGTGGACTGTGCAATAGAGGACTGTTTCCTAGAAGACCAAGAGATAAGAGATATGCCTAAGAAATGATAAGTGGCAGAAGTACTCTTCCTATCCACTCTACACCCCGCAAAATCAGCATCAGAAAAAGCTCGAATAGAGAGAGCAGAATTAGAAGAATACCAAAGTCCAAAATCAAGAGTGTTTTCGAGGTACCTAAAAATGCGACGCACTGCTTGACGATGAGAGGCACGAGGGGAAGCCTGAAATCGACCGCACAAACACACAGCGAATTGTATGTCCGGCCTCGACGCCGTGAGATAGAGGAGGGAGCCAATCATGCTGCGGTACTCCTTCTGGTCCATGGGCTCTCCATCCTTATCAGGGTCTAGCACGGTGGATGTAGCAATGGGAGTAGACATTGGCCTACTGCTTCCCATGTCGAAGCACCGAAGAAGGTCTTTTGTGTACTTGCTTTGATGAATGAAGGTGCCTTCTTTCAGTTGCTTGACTTGAAGACCAAGGAAGAAGGTCAATTTGCCCATCATGCTCATTTCGAACTCCCTGCTCATAGAATCTGAAAATCTAGACACTAAAGCATGACAAGAACCACCGAATATAATGTCATCCACATAAATCTGAACCAATAAAAAGTCACTACCATGCCTGAGAGTGAACAAGGTTTTATCAACCATTCCCATTTTGAAATCATTTTTAAGCAAAAAACTCTTAAGCCTATCATACCAAGCTCTAGGTTGCTTTAAATCATACAAGGCTTTGGAGAGCTTAAACACATGGTTTGGGAGTTTGGGATTTTCAAAACCAGGAGGTTGCTTGACAAAGACCTCTTCTTCTACGAAACCATTTAGGAAAGCACTTTTGACATCCATTTGAAAAAGCTTAAAGCCCTTAGATGCCACGAATGCTAGCAAAATGCGAATGGCTTCTAATCTAGCTACAGGAGCAAAGGTCTCCTCAAAATCTAAGCCTCCTACCTGGGAATAACCTTGAGCTACAAGCCTAGCCTTATTGCGAACAACCAACCCATCCTCACTTTGCTTATTTTTGAAAACCCATTTTGTTCCAATTACATTATGATTACGTGGAGATTCAACTAAGGTCCAGACTTTGTTTCTTTCAAAATTTTCAAGCTCTTCATGCATGACATTGACCCAAGAGGAATCAGATAAAGCATGTGTGGTGACATCTCGGGGTTCAAAAGACGCGACAAAAGCAGAATAAGCATGAGAATCTGGAGAAATGAACCTGGAGCGAGTGACTCGCTCATGAAGATACCCAATCATCTGCTCAAATGGATGTTGTCACTAAATATGAAGAGGAGGTCCTGGTGTAGAAGTGGCCTGTAACACCCTGACTATGCGGAAGCCAAGATGTTACCTAAAATACTACCATACAACAACATTACGAAATGATTTCATCCATTTTTCAAACAATAATATTATTTTAACCAAATAGAACTAAGACATTTCCCTAAAATCCGGCAAAACCTCCTTTGTATAGATGGCTATATCGGAGGTTCAAATAGTTTAATATAGCATCATTCAACAATCAAATCATCCGATTTAACGAATCATCAAAAGACATCCAGGGTGTGCTAATCAACTAATGCATCAATGATCAGCATATCTACGAGGGTTAAATGAACTCAATCAACGAATGAAGGAGGACATAAAAGGGATCATCCATGATCACAAACAAAGCATCCACCACGAAAGGTGGTCACAGAATCGAAACTAAATTAATTAACAAGAATACAAATTGTAGATAATTGGGTTTGTTTATTCGTTGCGGTTAGTGATTATGTGACATGCACCAAGTCTACCCATTCCCATGCGTGTCGCTGCCTCGAGAGGTACCTAGCAAGCACAACACAGCAAGTGTGAGTCCACGACTCAGCAAGGTGCAATAGTAAATCAAACAATAGCATCATAAAAAATCAAAGGGAATAAACAATTCCATCATAAATAACAACATTACATGCCACAGACCCCTCTCTTATGATAGCCTCATAAGCAGCCAGAGGGAACAAACAATCCCATCCTAAACACAGCATTATATACCACAAATCCATATCTTATGCAAGAATGCAATGACATGTCATGAATGCACATTCTTCACATTTTAGCAATTACCGGTAATGCCGAGTAGTGTATCCATCGATACATACTCTAAGCCTGTGCCCTCTAGGCACAGGGATCCAAAGCCCACACTCCAAGTCATGTAACTTTCTCACCGACCTCACCGGATTAGTTACATGACTCTCCACGAGTGTGGGGACCAAAGCCCGTCTAATGCATGACGGGGATCCAATATATAATCAAGGCCTGTGCCCTCAAGGCACAGGGATCCAATGCCATAATGCAGAATGCACATGCCCAGTGTCATTATCATGATTCATCATTTTCATCATTAGCAAGGTAGTCTCATTGCTCACCTTATCCCATCATTATTACCATAAATATGTAACCATTATCATGTAAGCATCACCATATAAACATTATCATGTACGCATCATCATGTAACCATTAGCATGTAGCATCATGTGAACATTTCCAAGTAGTAAGCATCATCAGTAAACTATGGCACTTAGGCTAATCAACATTACCAAGCAGTAAGCATCGTCAATAAACTATGGCACTTAGGCCCATCAACATTATCAAGCAGTAAGCATCATCAATCTGCTATGGCAATCATCAATTATGTAATATAACAACTCATTAATGATACTTGCAATTGCACTTGCCTCAACCGTGAGACAGAAGACAAGGCGGGAGACTCTAGCACCGAAGTTCATCACCACCATTTGCACGAGATGAAGGCCTCAGTGTAAGTGGCTGTGTAGAGTCATAACAGGGACCATCAAGGGCAACCTTGAGGAGTCCTCGCAATGCTGCAACAAGACATCGATGTCGAGCTTTGTGAGCAACCGCCTAGCATCGCTACACCGCAAATTTCTTTGCTACACCAAACCTCTTTTCCACCTCACTTCTCTCAATTCCCACTCCCCAAACTCCATGTCTGCTCTAACCTCATCTTCTGGCATAAGAGAACCAGCAAAAACAATAGTGTGCCTTGAGCCCTTGGCCTACACATTTCATCAAACACATGATGGGCAGACATCCACTCAATCAGATAGATAAGCGAACGAGATTAATTAGGAAAGCAACAAATCACTACGCCACCAAAACTTCAGCACTACTAACTGAATCAACAATAGAGACGAAAACCAATTCGTTACCATGACGAAAAACCAGATCCTCCAAATTTCCCACTGCCGGCACAATTCTTTTCTTGGCCGGTGCACTGGACATCAAACACTCAGCAGGTGGTCGGGCGAAAAACCACGCGGCAGCGATCCCTGCACACGCGTGGCGGCTCGAGCAACCACGCCCGGTTGACCCCAATCCACCCGTCTTTGGACATCACCAGTGGCTACACCATACGCACGCGGCAGTGCCCGACCTTCACGCTCTAGCATGCACACGGCAAGCAGCCCCGCTCGGAGGTAGGCCGACACGCCCAGCCGCCCGAACACGTCCCCACAGCTCCACCACCGTCTTGGAGGATCCCGGTGACCGTGAGAAGTGCCAGGAATCGAAAATCAAAGATCACCCTCTCGACGGTGGTCTTGACCGCGGTGGACTTGGCCGTGGGGGCAATGGCGCCGTTGGGCCCGACCACGAGCCCGGAGCAGCCGGCTTTGGCAATGAGGCGTCGGACTAACACCGCGACCGGAGTGGTCGCACACCGGATGAAGCGGCAGTGAGGCAATCGCCATGAATGTCCTAGGCGGCGGCGGCAAGGAAGCCAAGAAGACACGGTGGGAGCAAGCCATGGTGGAGAGGAAACTCAGAGAGGGAGGTGGGGCGGCGACGAGAGTGGCGGCGGCGATGAAGGGAGGAGGAGAGCAAGGCCCTAGGCGGGGCGCTAGAGGAAAGGCGCCATGGAGGGAGGCGGCGCCAAGGGAGCGATGCCACCTTTACGGAGGCGGCGCTGGAGAAGGAATAGAATGGGTAGGCGGCGGCTTGGGGAATCAATAGGGCGCATAGGGTTTTTGGGAGCAGCAGGGAAGGGAGCTAGGGCTGGCTGCCTTCCCTCTTCTCCATTTATGTGCCAACTACACAGGCCTCCTCTTGCCGAGTCTATGATGAACTCAGATTAGGCCCTAGGCTAGCAGCCCACTTCCTCCTCTTAACCTTTTCTATTAGATTATTCTCTTTCTATCTTAATTATACAGGGTATTACATGGCCTCTACCTCATGAGCTATGGAAGTAGGAGCAGAGCCACTCACATCGTCGGTGAAGGTAGGAGGAGGCTGCTCAGCTAAAACTGGAGAAGTAGAAGCAGGCTCTCCAACCATCTTAGAAGTGACTGGAGGATGGATTGGGTCCTCATCCTCAGAGTCGTCATCGACGAAGATACTCTTAGAAACCTGTGAACCTGCATCATCGGGTCTAGTACCAGGACTAGCCTCATCAAAAGTGACTTCGCAAGTCTCAACAATTTTGTTAGTATCCAAATTAAATACACGATAGCCACGAGAATGAGTAGGATATCCAAGAAATATGCCATCAGAACATCTTGATTCAAATTTATCTAGGTTGCCATGTTTAAGAATGAAGCATTTGCAACAAAAAATCTTGAAATGAGAGACTTTAGGCCTATGACCAAATCTAAGCTCAAAAGAAGTCTTGCCAATAACAGATCTCAAGAAAACCCTATTTGACACATAACAAGCAGTAGAGATCGCCTCAGCCCAAAACCTCCTAGGTGTACTATGCTCATCTAGCATGGCCCTGGTCATCTCTACAAGGGTCCTGTTCTTCCTCTCTACAACACCATTCTGCTGGGGAACTCTAGGTGAAGAGAACTGGTGCTCAATTCCCCTATCAGTGCAGAAAGTGGCAAAGGAAGAGTTCTTGAATTCTGTCCAATTGTCACTCCTAATGGCTCTCAAAGCACCAGGAAGATCAACAGCTAGTCTAAGGACCAATTCTCTAGAATAGCCAAAAGCCTCGTCCTTAGAAACCAGAAAATGAACCCATGAATACCTGGAGAAGTCATCCACAATCACAAGCGCATACCATTTGCCACCTGTAGACTGGACTCTAGAAGGGCCAACAATGTCTAAGTGCAAGAGCTGACCTGGTCCATCCGTCATCACTAAAGTAAGAGGTGGATGAGAAGCAGAGACCATCTTACCATGTCTACAGGGAGTGCGCACAAGGTCTCTAATAGGCTTAAGTCTAGGCAAACCTCTAATCAAATTCTTGCTACTGATCCTGGTCAAATGGTCAAAACTTATGTGTCCAAGTCTATGATGCCACAAAACTAGATCATGAGAATCAGAAGCCAAAAGACATCTAGCACTACTACAGGAACCGACATCACAGACGGTTCGGAACCGTCATCACAGACGGTTTCCGAACCGTCTATGTTTGTTGGTCTGTGATAACAGGATATTATCACAGACGGTACAAAACCGTCGTGATACGAAATATCACTGAGCGGTTTTATTAAAAACCGTGCAGCGTGAAGTCAATATCACGAGCGGTTTCAACCGACAACCGCTCGTGATTCGAGAATATCACGAGCGGTTCTAAATAAAACCGCTCGTGATTTGTGACTATCACGAGCGGCTTTTATATAGAACCGTCGTGATATTCTCCTATCATAGGCGGTTTGCGATCGAAACCGCTCGTGATATTTTGCCTTCACTGCACGGTTTTAACAAAAACCGTGCGTGATAGCTCATACCCGCCCATAATTTCTTTGTTTTCTGGCTAGCCTCGGGAATTGCTAGCCATGCCCTCTGAAAACAAGCATTCACGAAGCAGATTCAAGCAATCACAAAACAACATTTCACAATAATGATTCAGCGACCATGACAACTCAAAGTGATCATTACTCAAAATAAATTACAAAAGATCGCATTTGTTCAAGTATTGTCGCTATAGTTACAACTAGATTACAATTGTTTGCGTTGAGAGGTTTTAGTGGGGTGATGCTCGGGTTGGCGACGGAGTGAAACTCTCCGTTGTCGTTAATGATTTCGAGTTGATAAAGGCGCAGAGCTTCCTCGAATGTCCTTGATCTCTTCATAACGAGTGAATCACATTGTAAATCAAGACACATCGCTACCAATTAAGAGTAAAGTGGTAAGCTATATATATTTAAATTTATAATTAGGAAATAATTATTTGAGATTGACAAACCTCGGGATCCTTCTTCTTAGTCTGTAAGGATTAGTTGCATATGATAGCGGGCGAGATTGCACATAACTCATCATCTTTTTCTTTGGCGGCTCTGCAAAAATAGAATTACATATATAGGTATAGTCAGTTCGAGACGCGTTATTATGAAGTATGATATAGTATTATTGTGTTGTAGCACGTACTGGAAAATCCATCCTGTGTGTTGGGCGCTCTTTCCATCGTATATTCCTTTGTTGGCAACATAATTGATGAACGACCTACATGATTCGAAAAAGTTATCCTCGGCCATTTCAAACGAATGAAGACTACAATAGAGTTATGTAAGGAGGAAATGAGCATACCTCTCGAGTATTCCTCTTAGAGTGCTGAAGTCGTGCTTGTTGCAGTTTAGGGAATCAAGGTATATGACATGGTTCCTCTTGGGTATAATAACTAAAAGGATCCAATGGTACCTACTCATGTATGTCGCTATAGTCATTAAACCTAAGTTAGTCTTTGCGTATAATGTACAAATGAAATTTGTATAGCAAGTAGTGACACTTACCCCTGGTTGTAGGGCACCACTATGTACTTCATGTTCCTCTGTAGAAGCAATGACCTCATTATGTATTTCTCGACGAAGGACGAGTCTTGTAGGATGGTTTGCAATGATACCACGTGTGGGTCGAGGAAACCCACGGTTCTTTCCATTCCGGACATTTTGCGGCATGTATCTATACATAAGCAATGAGTTGTGATATTTATCGGTATTAGATGAATGTAGAACTTGATTATGCGCACTTACGATTGTCCAACATCGTAGAAGCGAGGCGTCGAGGCCAGCGAGGTTGAATAGTTCAAATAAATCATTGAAGCCCACGAAGTACCTCGTCCGTTGAAGAAATGCTTGTCCTCGTGTCGGCGGTGATTCGATGTCGGACCCCTCCTTTTGGGTCTTGTCCAAGTACCAGGCATGCAAAGCCTGACAAGCATGTCCAGCGTGCATTAATACTGCGCCGGAACACAACGGTTTTCCGATGATGTATTTCCCGGGTATCGCGGACTTCCCGGACTTCTCGGACTTCCCGGACTTGGGAGGCGCCTTAACGTTCGTTGATTTCGATTTGGCCTTAGCGATTGGCATCGTCTTTTTGTGAGACGACTCGGGAACCGATACGTCGGCACGCTTTTGCTGTTCCTTCGGCGTCTTCTCCACGGGAATCGAAGAGGTGGCCTTTTGAGGCGAAACATGAGGTGGAGTCATCGAGGGTTCCGTTGGAGAGGAATGGTCGTGTCGGATCGCAGCCTTCTTTGGTTCGATGGCGATGTTCTTCTTGGGCCACTGGATAAAAGAGAGGACGGCATCCCCTAGTGTTGTGATCTCTTCGTTCGGGCAAATGTCCAGCGGGATGGCTCGGAAATTGACATGTACCATATCCACCTGGACCTTGGCGTAACCGTGCACCGGTGGGCACCGTCTTTGCCTTGCCCTTCCTCGTATGGATACACCATCCTGCTGTGACCTCAATACAAAGGACCCATCCATCCTCACTTGGAGCTTACAGGGCGTCGGCTCCTACAAAACGATACACAATTAGCTAAGGCGTCGTTAGGGTCTATCTTTGGTGCATTCCATAGATGTACGTTACCTTGATGTCGTCTATCGGTAATCGGACGTCGTCATGTTCACAATTATCTTGTGACGCGACGCCTACTCCGACGTCGAGGAGGACTGTCTTCAAATTAGCGGGCGGCTTGTGACGGCCGGCTCATGAGTATATCCATTTGACTCATAATCTTGCCATCTCTACTTGAAATTGGTTAGTAATCATCTGCACCAACCGGTTGTCGTGCTTCGCCTTGGATCTCTTCCTAGTCCTATCGTGTAGTAGTCGTCCGCGAATCCATGAATCCAAGGCACGTTAACCCCAAGGCCTCGCGTGCGACCCGGGTGCTCCTTGTTTCCCAAGGCCGTAGATAGTATATCCTTCTCCCTGTCTGCACGGAAGGAGCCTTGGGAAGCTTGGGCAGCCAAGTCACGCTGCAAAAGGTCATCACGTTATTATAGACACTATGAAGTTATGGACTTATTAACAACTTAGTAGTTCGATATACTTACCACACGTTGGGACACTTCTGGTCCGCGGGTTTGTGAAGGAGATCTTTGCCAAGACGAGACTTGTGCCCTCGCTTTTAACCAACTTAGGGAACGCGGTGCGTGACATCGAAGCGGGTTCTCCTTCTCCGCCGCCCATTCCTCGTATTTACTGCGTACCCAGCCGTGCCGAGTCTGTCTTGGTGAGTGTTTCGTGTCCGAGAGCTTTGTGCGCCGCACTTTGCTCCTTAAATTCGGCCGATGTTTTCATAGCCACAAAGGTGTCCCATGCTTCCTGCGTCAAGAATCTATACTACGCGAAGGGCGTCTGACCCGTGTTCACGTACTCCGTGACAAGAATGCTCTTGAAGGTCCTCCACGATTTACCCATCGTGAGCATCGCCGTCCATCGCACGCGTGCCACTTGTATACGGAATAGTGAACTTCTCGAAAGTTACGTCCACGCAGCGTCTTCGCTTCTTTCGTCAGTCCTTCCACCTTGGTGTGGTGATGAGGACCGTTCCTTCAAGTATCCCGCAGATGGTCCGGAATCTCGCGGCGATCTCTTGGGACTCAGAGGACCCCAAAGTCACCGACCTCCGTGATGACCGGTAGGCCCAGAGGCATTTTCGATTGTCCTCTGCCATCTCGCCTGTCATTATAAATCGACGGTGACGGCTGGCCTCGTCGGCGCCTCTTCCATCTGCGGGGTCGGTGTTGGCGGCCTCGTCGGCGCCTCTTCCATCTGCGGGGTCGGTGTTGGCGGCCTCGTCGGCGCCCTCTTCCATCTCTGGCGTCGGTGACGGCGGCGAAGACAGTGCCTCTGCCATCTCGCTTACTTGCTCTCGGGAAGAAGTCTGAGAGGTTGACTATAGAGATCAAGATGGCAAATGAAGAGTTGAATGAGCTCATCTGAGACTACTAACATTCCTAACACTCCTTAATCCACGAGCTTCTATTTTAACACTCCTAACACTCCTTAATCCACCGGCTTCTCTTGTGATCTTTGTATAGATAGAAACTAGTGATACAAATCTTTTGCCCGAGCCTACTTCTCTAAGGAAATGCGATTGATGATATTATGTGCTCTCGAAGGAGAGTAGCTAAAGAACAAGTCTTTGCCATCTCAATCCTATTGTCTATACTCTTCATGAAATGAATATGATAATATAAATTCAAACTATGAGCTCTAAACAATACTTTGCTTAGCTGTCAAATGATCTCAACTGTTAATCTAAAACAGATTAAACTTCCATCAAGCAGAGGTTGACTACAGAGATCAAGATGGCAAATGAAAAGTTGAATGAGCTCATACATACTACTAGAAGAATCACAAACTAGTCAATACAACTGATCAATTTGCAATAGAACTACGAAATGAACGAAAGTAACCAATTAACAAGACAACATATTGACAAGAGCAAGTAATACAATAGAGCTCAAGTATGAACTAACTATCACATTCAATCTCAAGATAAGGCGGAGTTCATCATAGAGCATGTCAACAAAGCCCTTGATTAATTTGCAACTAGCATTGCAAATATATATATATATATATATATATATATATATATATATATATATATATATATATATATGCAAAAATCAACCGAATCGCCACGGAGGAGCAATACTACAGAGAGGATGCTGCACAAGAACCGGGAGAGGCGATTAGGGGAGGAGGCCGATGCGGGAGGAGGGAGCTGGGGAGGAGGTCGACACTGGGAGGAGGATGGCGCGGGAGAAGGCCGGTCAGAGGGAGGAGGCCAACACGGGAGGAGGACGGTGACGCCGAGGTCGAGGCGCCAATGTCTGGGGCGGCACCGAGGTCGGCGGCGACGTCGGGCTTCTGACTGGGAGGTGAACGGGCGCCGAGGTCGGGGGCGGCACCGAGGTCAAGGCGCCGAGGTCGGGGGCGCGCAGAGGTCGGGGCACCAATGTCGGGCGGCGCGCCGAGGTCGTGGTCGGCGGAAGGCGAGCCCTAAACCCTAGAGGAGGCGTAACGAGCGCGCGAGAGCGTAAGGGCGCGGAGAGGAAGTGAGAAGTGAGAGGAAAACCCTAGCGCTTCCGCCTTATATAAAGTATATCACGAGACGGTTGAAATGAGAACCGCTCGTGATATTAATATCACTGAGCGGTTCCATAATAGAAGCGTTTATGATATGAAAATATCACAGAGCGGTTCTATTATGGAACCGTCGTGATAATAATATCACTGACGGTTCTATTATGGAACCGTCGTGATATAATATCCTGCACGGTTCTCATTTCAATAAATCGTGATATATTCCTGCACGGTTGTATAATAAAACCGCTCGTGATAGCCTACAACCCGAGGCCAATTTATGATATCCTCGACAAAACATCTTGAACACGGTGAGACATAAATATCCCGAGAAAACATAGTGAACTGTTGAGACAAGTATGATGACAATTATGACAAGTCCATATGAATTCTAACCGGTGACAAGTATGATGACAAGTTCATAACACATTTGACTTCAAAATTTCATATCTAATTCAACTCAACTCCAAATCAAGTGAAACCAATTTTGATACTCCACATTACAATGTCGCCCACACATTGACATTAATATCAAATATGACAAGTCCATAACAAGTTCATAACACATTTGACTTCAAAATTTCATATCTAATTCAACTCAACTCGAAATCAAGTATGATGACAATTTTCACGGGCAGTGCTATGTAAATTTGCTCATGTTACCGAAAGGATTCATTCCATCTGTACTCAACCCTAACCTTATGTTCCTCGGTTCAAGACCGAACTCTTCAACTCGATCGAAGTTTCTCCTTTAGGCGTAATCGGCAGGTGTCTTAGCTTTCCATCTCTCTTACGCTCCTCTCGAGTGCCAACGCAGCAATCTTCGTCCTTTGCGTTCGCAAATAAACGCTTCAAACGTGGGATCACAGGCAGATACCACAACATCTTAGCAGAGGTCCTTGCTTCACCTTAGCGATTCTCGACGCTTGTATCGGGATGCTTTGCACAGGACATACATGCATGTCCGCATACTCTTTACGGTAGAGGATACAATCATTCGGACATGCATGTATTCTTTCTACTTCCATTCCCAATGATAGGTGGTGCTGGGCAACACGTTTCCCTCCAGAAGGATGTTCGCTAGGAGACCTAACAACGCCGTGAAACTCTTATCGGACCAACCATTGCTTGCCTTCAATTTCAGCAGTTCAAGCACGGTTGACAACCTTGTATATTCCGGCTTGCAACCAGGGAACAAAGGTCTCACCGAGTCCTCCCTTAAGCCCTCGAATTTACAAAACTCTCTCTCACTGTAGTTCTCTTCTGCATCGCGTAGCATCTGATCCAGATTGTCATCGTGTGACATATCCTCATCAAAAGCAATCTGATCCACATCCGCGATCGTTGACTTCCTCGGCGGTGCCGTCATTACTAACTTCATGTGTAATAATCGCTCTTCACCGTGGATGGTCCAACATGTATACCCTTTTGTGAAACCCTTCAATCAAGTGCGCTTCTATTTGCGCGCGTTGTTAAACATCTTCAAATTACATAATCAATGCATGGACAAGACATAAAATTTATCTCCTTCTTCAACATATCACCTTTCGTGGCTCTTCTAAAAGCAACCACGCCATTAATGTACTCTTGACTCACACGGTTCTACTTGTACATCCAGCCGATCCATCTACACTACACATGTAACAAATTAGTGTCAAAATTGATTAGCGATTAATTTATAGCAAATATAAAGGGTTATAGATCGTTACCCTCGGAGGTCACGAAGAAAATACGATTCCTCTCATTTCCTTCTCCTCTCTAAGGTGGCGCAATGGGGGAGGAGGTGGCGGGTGTTGGAGGCGCTAGGGGCAAGGGTCCAACCTTCTCCTCTCTAAGCTGGCGCAATGGATAATTATTGATTATCTGCATGATTGTTGATTAGATACGAGACAAAAGACAAGAGGAAGATCCTATTTAATAACTAGCAAGTTGGTCCGCGTGATTGCGCGGGTATCCGTTTTCATATAATTGAAACAATAAACCACTGTGATGACGTTTCTTCATGGATATAAATGGAGGAAATATAAAATACATCATTGCACATGTGACTTATCTTGGTGTGTCATAAATTCTTCTTTTTAATCTATTCTAGAAAACTACTCATGAAATTAGTTCTGATTAAGACTTTCACTTCTTTGCACGTACTTACTCGTTTTGTCTCATCGTTGCACAAAGGAATTACACCAGATTAATTAAAGGCTACATGTTTTGCTTTTCATTTTCTACAAATAGGGTCCATCAAATTGAGAGCTAGATGTACGACGCGTTTTGCCTTTTCCCATCAAGTAGTATTAATTGAAACCTAAACCCTATGCTTCCGATTAAGGAATACAACAAAGAAAACAAAACATTAGCGCCTATGTACAGAGTAGCAAAGTCGGGAAATTCACTAATCAATAGAGTGGAAAAAGGATAATCAGATTACTTCATCTGTTTAATTAGGGAGAAATCGCAGTTGGAGGAGCTAGGGAGGAAGTGGCTCGCACTGGGAGGAGAAGCTAGCTACCAGATCTAAGTGGAGCCCAGCCGAGAGGGCAGTTGATTATATTTATCCAAACCACGCTTGGCAGAGGTGTGGCGAGGCACAATGGCAAAGGCGGTAATGGACACAATGGCGGTCTGGCGAGAGGATGTGTCGCGCTCAATTTATCTGTGATGGGCATATCACGAGCGGTTCTTAATAAAACCGTCAGTGATAGATGACTATCACGCAGCGGTTTGTAAATAGAACCGTATGTGATATTACCTGACGGTTCTATTCACAAACCGCTGCGTGATAATCACCAAATCACAAGCGGTTTGTAAATAGAACCGCTCGTGATATTACCACGACGGTTATTAAATAGAACCGCTGCGTGATTGGTGATTATCACGACGGTTGTGAATAGAACCGTCGGTAATATCACGCACGGTTCTATTTACAAACCGTCTGTGATAGATGACTATCACTGAGCGATTCTAAAAATACCGCTCGTGATATTCTTCGCGCCACCGCGCAGTGCGGCAATAGTTAACTGAGCGGTTCCCAAAGGAACCGCGTGATGGGGCGTCTACTATAGCCTGTTTTGTAGTAGTGTAGGACTGGAAGTAGAAGAGACACTGAAATCAGTACAAAAGATCCTCTCAAACCTGGAGATCCCAAAAACATGCTCACCCAAGGAGTCTAGAACTCTACACTCACCACTCTTAAACCTCACTTCTAGACCCTCATCAAGAAGCTGAGAAACAGATAGCAGATTATACCTTAGCTTACTTACCAAAACGACGTCCTTAAGCATGAACTTATTGTTAACGCGCACTGTGCCCTTAGCTGTCACGGTCCTAGTAGAAGCATCCCCAAATGTGATCAATTCATTGCCGGATGCACGTGTGAGGGAGGAGAACCATCGAGAATCAACAGTCATGGGTCGAGAACACCCGGAGTCAACAAGCCATATGTCCTCCTTCCTCGCACGACAGACCTGCAGAGCATGAGCAGGAAACATCTGTGACTCAGTACTGGGGTTAGTGATAAAAGACTTGGAAATCCAGTACTGAGTCACACGATGCTTAGGCAAAGCAGTGTAAGCAGCAATAAAATGGTTATGCTACCCGCGGTCTCTCCTCATGATACCCTAAACCAAAATGCTACCTAGAGCCACCAAAGGAGTCAAAGAAGTCATCTACATACCTAGGCTTATGTCTAGCATGAACGACAGTCTGTCTAGCTCTAGAGACTATAGCAGGTGAAGGAACTCCTCTAATGGAACTCAGAGCACTCATCCTCTCCTTCCTCTCAAACTTGGCTCCATAGAAGCAGAACTCAATGATGTGGCCATCCTTCTTGCAGAAGGTGCAATGGTACTTGACCGTTTGAGGGGTCTAACCTATTGAAGTAGATGCACCTGTCTTGCTAGAAGGGGTTTGGGCAAAACCTGTAGATCTAAAAACTACCTTAGATGGCTTAGAAGGTTCTACCTCAAACATACCACTCTCAACTGCTCTCACAACCTTAGGTGGATGGTTCTTGGAATGCTCTAGGGAATTAAATCCTAGGCCACTTTTCTTCACACTCACCTTAGATTGGTCGAGGATCATGTTAAGGTTCTTCTTTCCACTAGAAAATCTCTCAATAGTCTTTTTGAGGTAATCATTTTCTTTGGCAAGCTTTTCTTTAACAAGAGCTACCTCAACCCTTAAAGCCTCACGAGACACACAAGAAGCATTCTCAATCCTACTCACTTGCTCTTTGAATTTGACTCTAAACACCTCTTGTATCTCATCTAAATTTGTCCCGACTTCAGTACAAAAAGCACAATAAGCAGAATCAATAATTTTCTTGGATACAATCATGGACATGGATTGTTCAATTTTAGCTTTCTCCTCTAGAGTCTTGTTTAGAGCTTCATTCTCCATTGTGAGTTTAAGGCAATTTTCACATGATGCAGATTTAGAATGAAGAACTATTTCAGTCATTTCTTTCATTTTAATCTTATTATCCTCATAATGAGAGCAAGTGTGACTAGCATCAAATTTCAGTAATTCTTTTGTAGTGCTATTCAATTTTCATTTAAGCAAAGCACAATTTGAGCAAGGTAAAGGAATAACATCTACAGTAGTCACATCTAGAGCAATAGCATTCATGCAAGCAAGACTAGACTTGAGAGATTCTAGTTTATCAAGAGCATCTTTAAGTTGATTCACAATAGAGGAATGAGCAGATTTCAGATTGGTCAATTCATGATGCAAGCTAGAGCAAGAATCACAAACATCAACAAGATTAATGGATTTAAGCCTAACAACTTCTAAGTTCAAGTTATAAATCATGGTGTCCTGTCTCTTAATCATTTTAGCTTGCTTTTTCAGCTTTTGTTCAGCAACGACCAAAGCACGTTTCATATCAGTAAGTGAGGGACATACCTCATCAGGATCGCTGAAAGAGTCGTCGTCGTTGGAGGAGTCGACGTCGTGGCTGTCCCTAGCCATGAAGCATATGCCAGTGAAATCCTGAGCCGTCTTCTTGCCATGAGAATCGTCGTCGTCGTCCTCCGTCCCCGAGTCCACATCACTCATATCAACACTCTCAAGAGCGACAAGGACCCAGCTGACGAACTTGCGATAGTTGGGCTTCTTGGCTTTCACATCCTTAACTTGAGGATGCCTCCGAGAGTCCTTCTCCACCGTGCCCTTCGGCTTGGGGCACTTGGAACGAATGTGGTTTGGCTCACCATACTCAAAGCAAGTGATAGGGCCACCTCTCCTTCTGTTCCTCACCTTGTTGTAGACTCTTGAGAATTTTGTGGATAGGAGGGCTAAATTATCCTCAAGTAGCTTCTCTAGCTGCTCATCACTCAAAGAGTGTAAAGTGGACAATGAAAACCCAGATGAGCTAAAATCCAAATAACCTGAAGAACTACCCTTAGATGGGTCTGCCACTAAAGCCATCGACTCTGTCTTAGGGAGACGTGAGATGAAGTCAATCTCATGCGTTTTCAACCTCGAGTAGAGCTTATCCATGGTAAGCTCACTCATGACAGTCTTGTTGTTGATGGAAGTGATTTTCATCCCCCCAGACCTTCACATCAAGAGCACCCAAGAGCTGACGTGCATTTTCAGATTCAGTAAACACAAGATCTACTACATGTAGGTCATGAAGTATCTTGGAGAACCTCCCCTATAGCTCATCCAAATATTCACAAGGCTTTTGCTCGATCTTTGAGTATTCTTTCTTGAATTGGTTCTGTCTCACTTCCTTGATCGCAGTAAAGCCCTCGTGGTAGTCACAGAGAGTCTTCCAGATCTCATGAGCAGACCTCAAATGAGCAACACGCTCAAACTCAGATCGACTAAGCCCTTGAATCAGAAAGTTTCGAGTCTTGCTATTAGCCTCAACATTTGAAGTGATCACATCGTCATTAGCTGGCACAACATAGGGATTTTTGACCTTAAGCCAAATTGCGTGCCCTTGAGCCTCGATGTAGGCATGCATGCGAGCCTTCTAGTAAGCAAAATCGACTCCATCAAACACAGGTGGTTTGGTGGAATACTTGTCAGACGACATGGCTCCTCAGACCGGTTAAGATCTATGAGAAGTGCTAACCGGGCTCTGATACCACTTGTAGGACCGGAAAGGCGACTAGAGGGGGGTGAATAGGAGCTCACCTATTTTTTCACCTTGTTCAGATTCAACACCAGGTTCACTTCAATAGCTATGGGAGCTATGAAGATCAACATACAAGTACAGCAGAAGACTTGTGTTGAATCCAAACCAAAATCCCTAAAGTAAAGAACAAAAAGGGCTCAAGCTTCTTCGGCCGGTCAGACCAGCGTTCATTGAGCGGTCAGACAGGGGTGCTGTCTGACTGGTGGCAAAGGAGCGGTCTGACCGGACCTGACGATGAACAGGAAAAACAGCTCGGGATCCAAAACGAAAATCGATCAAACTTTTGATCTACATAGCCAAACTTAACCAAACTTGGAACACACCTTCCCAAGGATATCTGGAACCTATTCCAAGTGACGATTGTGTAGATCCACGTCAAAGTTTCGAACTTTTTCCATTTTACCGAAAGAGGGTTCAAAACCGACCAAAAACGAAAAACTTGATCCAAAGCTTGCTCGTGGGAGATTGATGATCAAGATGATCCTAGATATATTTCCACATGTCACAGCAAGGAAGATGGGGACAAGAAACCACTAGAAACCCATCAGATCAAAGAAACACCCAAAATCACCAAATGAGAGGGAAGAATACAAGAAGACTCATCTTTGAATAATCATCCATAGATTGCTTCACGATTGTTGCTGGTTACAGCCACTCCCTCAAGGAGGACAAGAACTCAATCCATGAGCACTCAAATCAAATCAACTCTATAAAACCCTAAGCCTCTCCTTTCCTCTCTAAGCCCTAAGACAAACTAGGGTTTTTCAAATGAAGTGCTTGGGGGCTGAATGATAGCACCCCTTCCTATTTATAGTGAGGCTTAGCTTCTAGAAGAGTTAAACCTAATGGGCTCCCGTTAAGGCCCAACACAAATGGGACACACGGACGCATCTTAAAGCGCCGTCTTCATCTTCTCTTGACCTAAACTACTTCTCCATGCACTGTCTTGCACCGCGGTTTAGTCCAAGGTCACAAAGGTGGTATTTGGTGAAATTACCAAAATATCCCTTCTTGATCTTTCTCTGAAGACCAAGTCCAATCTTGGTGAAGCACTCGCCTGCTTCGCCACGTGTAGGTTGATCAACGGCTCTCATTATGTAGGCAAGTCTCTCCCGTCTAGCTCCCGCCGAAACCACCATGGCACTTGCACCGACCCCTGCACCGCTTGATCCAACCCGTCACATCGAACTGCCCATTTGGTCACCTTTGTCCATTCTGCGCCATGCTTGAGTCTCCTGACCTCACCCGGCATCCTCGATTGTTCTGGACCTTAGCTCTTCTAGCTTAGTCCTGATCATCCTCGTCGTTGACCGTCGTTGACCTCCAAGCGTCCTGCACAACAATAGACAAAGAAATCGAATTCGGGAACAAGTTCTTCACAACTTGACCCACGTTAGCCAAAACATGCAATATGCAACACATATGCAATGAAGTCCATGAACTTGACCTAACGAACACACATCGCGTCACACTAGTGAGCGAAACAAGTCAAAACTGGCTAGACCGCCACCCTTGGCTGGTCTGACCGCGCACTGGCTGGTCTGACCACCAACAAAAGGCCGGTCTAACCGCCCACTTGGGACTTAGCCAATTTTCTAACCTGGAAAACCGAGAGCTCTCTGAAATTTTCAAATGAATAGAACTTTTGCCTGGAGGCTCCAAAAATTATGAGACCCAGAGCAGTAGAACCTCCTCTCTTACCTATACCCTCTATTTTTGGCCCAGCTCAAAGATCCAAGGTCACCTTATGGCCGGTTTGACCAGCCAGCAGTAGCTAGTCAGACCGCTCCTCTGGCCGATCAGACCGTCAGCCACCAAACCTAAAAATCAAACCGAGGTAAGGCGGTCTAACCGCCAAAGTGGCCGATCAGACCGCCAGTGACCTGATAGCCTTTGAAACTTCGTCGAAAACGCATGATTTGACAAACCACAAAAGCGATTGCCAATTGTATGATCATCCTAAGATCATGCACATATCCCCATGATATCCACATACCAAGTACCAATTCAATGATGAACTCAATCTCTCAGTTTGGTGGCATTCTAGGTAGTTCATCAAGAAATACATCTGGGTACTCTCGCACTTCTGGCGCACTTTCCAAAGGTATGCCCTTCAGGCGGTTTAGAACACAACTCTTCTTTGACGGTTTGTTGGACGCAAACTCCACACGAATACCTTCATCATTGGTTAGGGTGATGGCTCTGTTGGCACAATCAATCTGTCCCTTAAAATTGGTTAACCAATCCATTCTAAGGATTATATTAATGTCTCTAGAATCTAATAAGATAAGGTTCAATAGGAACCTAACCCCATTTATCTCTATAGCCACTTCCGGGCATATTGTATTAGTTCTCATTTTCTTTCCAAGTGTTTGGACTACTATAGGGTTCTTAAGTTCAAAAACATCCCAGCAATGTTTTTCAGCAAATCTCTTTGAGATAAAAAAAAATGCGAAGCTCTAGAGTCAAATAATGTTGATGTAGGTACTAAATTAATAAGGAACTTACCCAGAACTACATCTGGTGCATCCTAGGCTTCCTTTGCAGTGACGTGGTTAACACGTCCTCTCCCAAAAGTTTGTAGAGTCCTTGGAGTCTGAGAGGCGCCACGTCCTTGTCCTGGAGCTGGTGCACGGGCTGGTGTAGTCCCCAAGCTAAAGCACACTGGAGTCAAGTTCTGACGCTTCTAAGGGCAATTGCTAGCATAATGCCCCATCTCATGATAGTGAAAGCATTGAACTCCAGCTGCGGATGTCTTGTTTTTCTACGGCTAAGCACTAGTGTTGTTATGGAATCCTTGCAAGATCGGGCGAGGTCCAGACATTGGAGTCTTGGGTGCAATGGCCACTGGCTGCCTGTTGAATTACGGCTGGTTCATACGAGACCTGGAACTGCTGGCTCCATGCTGTGCCTGAAAAGCCAATTTTCTCTTACGAGACTCATACAACTAACATTGAGCATCCTCTTGTACGAGAGCCTTGTGGACCATCTGCTGGAAATTGGGGTAGTCAACTGACATCAACTGCACCTTAAGGCTAGGGTCAAGTCCTTCCACGAAGTGCCAAATCTTCTCTCCATCATTAGCAACATCCTCTCGTGCATACCTTGACAGCTGTGTGAACCTGTTAAGATACTCAGACACACCGAGGTTTGTAACATCCCAAAATTCGCTTTCTCTAAAATTTAATTTCAAATTAATTAATTAAAATTGTCTAGATTTTATTTGGATCTTATCTGTATTTTATGTGTAATTCTGGAAGGAAATATCAAATTTCCAATTTCCCACTAAAATTCCAAAGCTCCATTTCCAATCTAAATTCCAATTCTGAAAATTCAAATTTAAATGTCTAGAAAAATATTCATTCTAGTTTCTCGGTCCAATCTATTTTTGCATTTCTCTCTTTTTCTTTGAAAAAAAAACAAATTACCGTATGGTCACCCATCCCAACTCTAGCACGCTTAACGACACAAAGCTCTTCAATGCGTTACCAAAATTCTTTTTCTTTCATTTGTTTGCTTCTTCTCTTTTATTATGATAGCCTTTATTCTTTCTCTCTCCTACTCAGCTTCTTCCTCTCGTGGCTGTTAGTTTTTGTTCTTTGCTTTCTTTCTTCCCGAGAGCTCCCATGGCAGCACCACCTTCCTAGCCGTCGCCAACCTCGGCTACCTCACCGCTGGCAGTGCCACCCCTCCTTCCCCCACCACGCCACCATGTTGCCCCTCTCCTTCCCTCCCTGTCTCTCCCCTTGCTGCCCATTGCAGAGCACCGAGCTCTAGTCTGCAACAATGGCTGCCACCACCCCTTTCCTTCTTTCTCATCACTCAAACCATTAAAAATGATTTCGTCTGAAGCGAAACGTTCACATTAACCTCACCTACGATGCCATGCCATAAATTGCACGTTTCCTACACTCCTTGTAATCAATTTTACAGTTTCCTTCGTTCTTCATTTCAACTCGAAACTACTCATTTAATCCTCAAACGTTTCCTGTCGATTCGAGCATCTCCTCCATAGTATAAAATGAGTACCACGTGTCCCTCACTCTCCTTTTTGATTCACCTCAAACCCCACCCTCTATCCCCTCTCCGTTTGCCCGAATTTCATCGATGATTGTGCATCGCCGAAGCTCCTTCTCCGCCGGACTACGTCGCCATGAAAGGTCCTCTCCCCGAGCCACCACCACCATAGGATTTGCAACATCGCGTTCTACATCATGCTTCCCTCGCCTTCACCGGAGCATCGCTGGAGAGCCATGCCCCCGTGTGCCGCTGCTGTTCGTGCGCTCTGAACACCGCTGCTGCCGCCTCGCTCTGTCTCTGGCCAAACCGCCGCCACCATTGGATAGAGGACCTTCCCTGGGTTCTATTTTGCCCATTCGCTAGCCGCGCCGTTGACCTCCTCACCGCCACCACCGCCGCCATGGCCGATCGGTCCTGGACATGCTCCTGAAACTAGTTTTGTTGCTGTTGTCTGTTGTGTTCATTTCTTGTGTCAATGACTGAATGGACTCACTAGTCATTAAATTCTCCCCGTCCATTCCTTTCTTTGATTCTCTGTTATCTCTAGCAATTGGACCCTAGTAGTCATTTTCTCAATTGCTTCTACTCTGCATGTTTAACAACCGAAGTAAAGCAGCAACTCTAGAACAGTTCTTCTATGTGCATGTGTTCTTGTGTCCATGACCTATAGGGCTCGCTGGTCATTGACCCTTGCAATCCTTCTTTTCTTTCGGTTATCTCAATTCATACACACAATACTCATTGCTATCTTTCAATTCATTCACACAAATATTGTTGTTCTATTTTGAACTCAGTTCAACTGAAAAAGTTTTACCTATAACAGTAGCTATTTATCTAGTCAAGTTCATTACGACTTTGTATATATCATTTTTTATGAGAATTTATTTTTTAGAAATTCATTCTCTCTCATACGAACTCCAAATCCATCAATTCTTACTCCTAAATTCATCTAAATTCATTCTCTAATTTCTAGTATTTATTTTATAATTTTTTGTTTTTATTTAATTTTTGTTATTTATTTGGTCCGATTCGCGTGTGTAGAGTCCGACGTCGCCGACACAAATTTGATTCAACAGGAAGCGCTTACCTCCAACGTCATCGAAGGTGAGTCTCCTTTGACCATTTTGAACCTATGATTTGTAAATTATATTTTTAGTTTTAAAGTTATGCATTGCTATTTTATTTAAATGATAAATTTAAACTGTAGGTTGTTAGTTAAAAACCTAAAGTTTATTATTATCATCCTTGATATTTGATATCCTACACCTTTGTAACCCTAGCATAGAAAATTCCGCATTATTGAATATAATTTTGCAGAATAGTTTTGTATGTTAGAATTGCTTAGTCATGCTTTACGACTTTATTTAACCTTTGGGGGAGAAAAACCATTATTACCCTTTATGCTTTATTTGGAAAATGTATGACATTAGGTAATATCAGTATTTAAAAAGTAAAATAAAATGATAAAAATCTGTTTAGACTTGGGTGAATGGTAAGATTAGGCTGGTGCAGCTAGAGCACGAGATCTTGTATTGTGTAAAGTTCCGCCCAAATCATATTAAGGACCGATGCTTGTGATTATCTAAACTGAGCAATACCGTGCAACCACATGTCCTAAATGGGAAGGATCTGGCTGAATAATTTACTATGTTCTAGCATTACGCCCGCAAGCTGTAGATGGTAGGAGTTACCTGGGATGTGCGGACGATGGTAATTGACGTCCATGTCTGTCGGGGCTTGCGCCGGGCGATGGTAATAGACGTCCATATCTGGGCAGGTTATTCCCCACAACGGTGAGCTCTGGGTCGATGGTAAATGATGTCCATGGCTTGGGGTTAAGCTTGTTGGGTGAGCTAATGTTAGGATTAAGTATTGTAAAAGCTATGTGATAACCATTTAGTCGCACACCTTCGGAAGTGTCAGACGGACATTATAAACTGATTATCTCGTGTGGGTCAACCTATACAACCTCTGCAGATTGTTAAAAACTATTCGAATAGCCGTAACCATGGTCAAGGGTGAGCAAGGTGCGCTTTCACATGGTAGATTTTGGTTTTGTTGTCAAAAGAGTAAATTTTGGGAACTGAGAGCTGTTGGAACTCTCGAGTAGTTTTTGGCAGTTAGAGCCAGTTGGGCAGCTAGAGCCCTATCCTTTAAACCTTAGTGGCTAGAGCCTTGATACTAGTGGTTGGTAGCTAGAACCTCCACTAGTGATATCAATTAATTTACTTATTGAAACTACGTTTGTCAAATGTGCTTTATGAAAACTGTTTAAACTTAAAATAGTGTTTTGTGCAAATAAACCCTATAAGCCCAATTGTTAAAGCTATGCATATGCACCTTTCCTAAGACTCGCAGAGTACTTTATGTATTCACATGCCACACTCATAATTAAATCTCAGAAGCCTTCAACGACACGGAGGAGGACTATGACTACTTCGCCTGTGGCTTTGACGAAGGACACCCAGAGTACTAGGTTGCGCTCCCAAGTCGAATGCTGGCGAGCAATTTGATGGGCCCTCACTCGGAGTTTAACTTTTGCTGTTTCCACTGTTGTAAGACTCAAGGTCTTTTGACCTGTTTTTGTAATGTGGCCATAAGGCTGGTACTCAGTTGTTTATTAATATTATTCGTGATTCGAACTTGTTATCAACGATGTTTCTACTATGTGGACTAGCTACTGATTATGGGACTGGTGCAGAAATACACAGAGGATTCGGATGGAGAAATCCGGTCCCAACAAGATTGCCCTACTGCAGCTTATGGAACTCTCTCTTCATCTCGATCATTCCCATAGGAATGTGAGCTGTGCGAAAAGTAGCAGAAAACTCTTGCCAAAAAATAGCCTAGACATTCTGTGAGCGGCGCAATAGTTTTCCCACAAAGTTCCGGCAGTTGGTTTCAGTTGGTGAGCAACAAAGAGAACTTTCTCTTCATCATTACACTGATCCAAGATCAGCTTCTTCTTAACATTCTTTAGTCAGTCATCAGCTTCAAGAGGATCAACTGAACCGGCAAAGGTTGGTGGTCTGGTTCTCATAAATTTCCGTAGTCTGGACAAAGGTGGTAAGACTGGAGCAGGGGCTGGTGCAGGTTGATTGACTTGATTACGAGCAAGTGCCTATAGTAACTGTAGTTGCATGGCCATCATCTACTCCATATTCATCATCGGAGGCTGACCAGGTGGTGGTGGTGGTAAAGATTCTTCCTCAAATAATTGCTCTGGTTGAACTTGAGGTTCTTGTGGTGCTTGAGGTGGTTGTAGTGCTTGCGGCAAAACTGGCTCCTCGAAAAACGGTTGACCGCGACCCCTTCCAAGACCACGGCCTCTTCCAGGACCACAGCCTCGGCCGATTGCACGGCCTCCACCACGAGCTCCTCCACGGGCTGCTACGCGACCTCTTCCATATCCTCTTCCAGGGTTCTCCATCTGAACGGTCCAAGGATAGAAGGAGAAAAGGGGGAAAAGCAAAGTTAAGAGAACAGGGGTAAAACTAGCATCCCAAACAACAACCAACACAGGCTCAATAAGAAAGAACTCCAACTAAAATTAATAAAATAGGAAATAGTTTTTAGAATGGCTGTATCACAAGTGCTTAAGGCTTGATAGAGTCCAATCTATAAAGGCAAACAAAATAATCGCCTAAATTGACAAGACCTTTATTGGACACTGCAGACTCACGACCAAAGACTACTCAAACTCAACCTCGTCAGGGTCCTCTGCAAAGTCGTCCTCAGCATCGTCCTTGGCGTCATCCTCAATGTTGTCCTCAACGTCGACCTCGATGTCACGCTCCACAGGCTCAGGCTCCTCATGCTAGTCCACCGAGTCACCAGCACCTCCAACGATGAGAGCATCAGAGGGGACGGCAGCGGTAGTTGTACCAGAAGACTCTCCTTGAGTGGCGGGGGTAAACAAGCTGAGATACACTACTACAATCATGTGGTCATCAGGATGGTGCACCCTCTTGCGTGTAGTCGTACGGATGTAGGAGGGACAGGATGGCTTCTTCAGCTGGGCGAGTTCTCTCTCAGTCGCATCTAAACGCTCGTAAACACACTCCAACTCGTTGGCCATAAACACATAGGCCTTATCTTGCACCTTGGTTAGGGACACCATGTGAGAGATGGAAGTGTCCTCCTCCCTCTCAGCGGCTCTGAACCTGCTGAAGACTTCCCCCTTCTTGAGGTAAGGAAAGTAACGAAAAGCAGTGCGTCCCAGGGCAGTGCGGAAGTGGAACCCCAGACGGATGATCGTTTCTTTGGCAGCATCTTGCATTCCAAGCTTGTCGGTCTCTCTTTCTACCGTGAAGCGGTAGGGTCAATCTCCTCGTAGGTGACTCTTGGCATAGATGGTGACAATTGACACGACACATCTCCTTATTATACTTATTGATGGTGATACCATGGTACTCTGGGCGATGGATGTAACCCAATCTTTGAAGAATGAACCACAGTTCAGCACAGAATCCTCCTTCCTTCTCAGCACAAGAGTTGATGAAACACATCTACAAAATTTTGAAAAACAAGAGAAGATTAGTAACCATTTTAAATAATGAATACAAAGACAAGAAAAGGATACTAAGATAGAAAATAAAGTAGCAAAGAGACTTAAAAGTTTATAAAATAATTTTTAGGAAAATAAAAATCCTTAAGGCTTGCCATTTCTAACTAGGTCACAACCTACAGTCGACTCGGCTCTGATACCAACTCTGTCGGATTTGGATTTACGAATTCAACCTTCGTGTATTTACGCACTACCCCGGATCAAGAGCTAGTGCAAACAGTGGAAACATTGTTGATAACCAGTTCGAATCACGAAATAACATTAATAAATAACTAAGTATCGGCCTTATGGACACTTATTACAAAAGAGTTTAAAAGACCTTAAGTCTCATAGTAGCAGAAATAAAATGATAAACTCCGTGGTTGACCCACCGAATCGCCCACTAGCAATCACCTGGGGAACGCAGCCTAGTACTCCTGGAAGCCTTTGTCGAAGCCGCAGGCGAAGTAGTCGTAGTTGTTCTCGACATTTTTGTAGACTTCTAAGATTTGTTGAGTGTAGTATGTGAGTACATAAAGTACTCCGCAAATCATGTGAAATGATGCATATGCATAGCTTTAACAATTGGGCATATAGGGTTCATTTGCATAAAGCAATATTTTAAGTTTAAACATATTTTATAAAGCTCATTTGACAAAAGATGATTAAATAGATAAAGTAATTTAAATTAATCTCTAGTGTAGGTTCCAACTACCATACACTAGTAAAGAGGCTCTATTCGCCAAGTTTTCATGAATTGAGCTCTAACTGTCCAACTGGCTCTAACCGCCAGAACAACAATCCAAGAGTTCCAACTACTCCCGGATTTCCAAAATATTTCTTTTAAAACCAAAACTGAAATATACCACGTGTATACACACCTTGCCCACCCTTGACCGTGGGCACGACTATTCGAATAGTTTTTAACACTCTGCAGAGGTTGTATAGTTTGACCCACACGAGATAATTAGGTTATACTGTCCGCTCACACACTTCCAAAGGTGTGTGACTAAGCGATTATCATAGAGCTTTTACAATACTTTATCCTAACATTAGCCCGCCCGATGAGCTTAACCCTAGGTCATGGACGTCATTTACCATCGACCTGGAGTTCACCGTTGTGGGGGATAGCCTGCTCGGACTTGGATGTCTTTTACCAACGTCTGGCGCAAGCCCTTACAGATATGGACGTCATTTACCATCGTCTACACTATCCAGGTAACACCTACTATCTACAGCCTGCAAGCTAAGTGTCCAGACTTAGTAAATTACTCAGCCAGGTCCTTCCCATTTAGGACGTGTGGTTGCACGGTAATGCTTAGTTTGAATAAACACAAGAGTCGGTCCTTAATCGACCAGGTTGAGACAAACCAAACTCATGCCACTCACCCTAGTCTAAAATATTTTCCACCATTTTTATTTTATTTCCAATTATTGACATGACCTAATGTCAAATATTTTCCAGAATTTAAAGCATAACAAGTATTAAAGGTTTTTCTCCCCCAAAGGTTAAACAAGACAGAAAGGCACATCTAAGCAATTCTACCGACTCAACTATTCTGCAAAATTATATTAAATAATGTGGAATTTCTATGCTAAGGTTACAAAGGTATAGGATAACAAATATCAATAAACTTTAGGTTTTTAACTAACAACCTACAGTTTAAACTTATCGTTTAAATAAAATAGCAACGCATAACTTTAAAACTGAAAACATAATTTACAAATATGGGTTCAAAGTGTTCAAAGGAGACTCGCCTTCGTTGATGTTGGTAGAAAGTTCTTGCTGCTGGTTGCAAACTTCTACAGTGACGTCGGTTCTACACATAAAATGAGAAATACTAATAAATAAATCAAAAAAGAATATAATTTATACGGGAAGAAATATTAGGATTTTATATAAATTTAGAAACTCGAATCATAGGATTCGAAGTTCAAACGACGGAGAACGAGCGATTGGAAGATTGAATGGAATGGAAATTCCAAAAAAATTACAAAACGAGCGAACATTCCTCAGAATCTTCTTTTTGGCTGGAATTTTGATTTTAATTTAGTGTATGGCTCATGAAAAAGAATTGAAGAACTAAAACACAGTGTGGTTCTTAGGATTCAAACCCATGACCTAAGGCCTTAAAGGACTAACATGCCTCAACGAACCAACTAAGCCAAATTGGCCTCGTGACATATACGTAAGGAAAATTAATTGAAGGAATGGAACAGAGGCTCTTTCAATGCGTGTCTAGGCACCAGCAATGGCGGCTCTCGCCACGACTTTACCGGCAAGGGGCGACATAGGGGGCATAGGCAACTAGCAAAATGGGCCGAGGGCTACTTAGGGAAGAAATGGGAAGCGACGACGCGACGAACGTCGGCAGCCGGGGAGGCGCAAGGAGCGACAGGCGTTAGAAGGTCAACATGGGTGGTGGTGCTCCGCTGAAGAACACGTGGAGAACGCGTGAGCACGAGCTCAGCCTCGGCACATAGAACGCGTAGGTGAAGATGGTTTGGCCGGAGAGTGGCTGGAACAGCGGGGCGATGGTGAACGTCATGAAAACGGAGGTGTCACTGGTGGCGGAGTACATGCCAAAGAATTGGATAAAATGAGACTTGGCATATCTAGAGGAAGTGGTGTTGATGGTGTGGTTTCGAGGAATCGAAGAATGGCTCATCGGAGACGCAAATGTGTGATTTGGGTGCAGCGACTAACGATCGAGAAAACCAGAATTTTGATGTCATTGTTGCTCCAGAGATTATGAGACTTTTAGGGAATTTAAAGGAGTAGATGAGGTGATAACATCCCAATTTATAGCCCTTCCTATGATTTGAAACATCGGGAATGTGAGTGTAAATGGCAACAGTTTCAGTTTTGGGTTAAATGACAAAAGGAACGGCAATTGCTTTGATGGCTAGTGGCAATGATGGGCAATTGATGGTGCCAAGACATGGGTGATGATGTAACATCCCAATTTTCTAAGCTTCAAAAATCTTTTGAATAGTTAGTAGGGGAAAATTCACCATTTGGTTTTATTTGAATTTAATTCAAAAGCTTAAACATGGACTTTGGATATCAAAACAATTTAATATGATTAAAGTCAACATGAACTATTGTCAAAACTATTTTATTTGGATTCTATGTGCTTGGATATATTTTCTAGATTTTTCTAGAATTTTTCCAAGTTCATTTGCTATTTTCTATTGCCATTTGGGATTTCTGCTATTTTCTAAATTAGAAAACTAATTAAAAATCTCGGAATAGTATCCGGGCCAAATTCCTTCGGCCCAGTTTCCTTTTCTTCACGCGAGGCCCACGTAGCAGGCCGAACGCGCGCTTTCGCGTAGCCCGCTTTGCCTGCGCTCCTTCTCCCTCTACTAGGTGGGCCCCCCGAACCTTCGTCTACTTCGCGTCATCATCCTCGTGCGAGGCAGCGCTCGCTTCCGCCATTGAAGTTTGTGAAGCTCCATCCGACAAGGACTCCTCTAACCATAAAATTGTATCCTTAAGTCATCAAATTGCTTGCCTTATCTCCCCGCAACCGAATCCGGATCGTATCATCCCCGAATTCCTTTCTATCCCCGAAATCCTTGCGTTTTCGTTTCGGACTCCTTTTGAACTCCGCCGCCTATACGCCACCCTAGCCCTACCCGAACCCTATAAATTGGACCCTTGGGATCGCAGTGTTGCCCGCATTAAAACCCCTCAAGCCCCCGCCCCTCTAGAGCCCTAGAGCCGCCATAATTTGAGAATTAGGGTTTTCGGCCGAGCTTCTTCTTTTGCCAATTTGGCCGCAGCCGTGGATGCCTCATCGACGTTGAGCACACTATTGAGTTTGTCATCACGTAGGCTACCTCATGCACCGTTCCTCGCCACTGCAGACCAAATCTGACAACAGCTGAGCCGTCTCCGCCGCCTAAAGCTCGCCGTTGGCCGTTGCTGTGGTTCCTGAGCATCGGTAAGGTCATCACTCGGTGCGCAATAGCACCAGCTTCATGCCAGTACCGCTCATTGCCGGTGAAGCTCTGCTGCTCGCCGTTGTCAGTTCAACCCGAACAACACCCTTCGCCGTCGAGTCCACGTGGTGTCCATGTCATCCTAGGTAAGCGTCCATGTCGGTGCATGTGCTCGCGTGGCGACCATGCGTGGCACGGTCCAGCGGCCCTAGATCCATAGGCTCGGTAGATTTGGCCTACCGTGAGCTGAGCCACTAACATGTGGGTCCCACATGTCGGATTTTCTTTTTAATTCTTTTATTTCCGGAAATCCTTCGCTGACGTCAGCGTTGCGCAATAATCCGATTTTTCCTTTGAGAAATAATTCGGAAATTCAAAATAAATCCAAATTATGGTTTTTCTTTAGATTCAAACTTCAAAGTCCATATCTTTTGCATCCGAATTCCGATTGGGTCCATTCAAATTTCTAAATTCATCTAAATTCAAGATCTATTTATATGATATTTTTATTTAATTTTTGGATTTTGTTTTACCTCTATTATTTATTTGCTTCGTTTGCGAGTAGACGTCGATACTTCGAGAAACTTTGAAGAAGAAGGAGTGCCTCAAGAGCAAGATCAGTTCCTAGACCTATTTCAAGGCAAGTTATACCTTTGATCATATTGAACCTAGTTTTCAAAAGTTATGTTGATTCAAATTACTGCATTTACTTTAAGTAGTTATTAAAATGCTTTTGGGTGTAGTTATTATCCAATTTGTTATATCCACCTTGTCTATTGTCATGTCATAATCTTTTGTCACCCTAGATTGGTTCCTTATTTAGTTGGTATTATCGTAGCACCAATGTGGGTTGGTTAGATATGATTAGATTACTTAGCCATGCTATGAGTGATCATTTCATGCAAGTTGCAAATTATAAACTTGACTAAGTGATTATGAAACTATGTGATAAAATTGTGTGTACTATGTGCTATTACTCGTTGATGGCATGTGTTGCACTTAACCAACTGGGTGGTAAAGGATTTAGACTGAGGCAAGTGGTGGACATTAAAAGATATGGTGGAGCTGTGTGCATGGGAATCACTACTACAAAAATGCTAATATTAGACGCCCAATCACAGACGGTTCATCGAAACCGTCTATGTTAAAAACAATCTCAGACAGTTTTTGTTTACCGACCGTCTGTGTTATCTTCCGCGCTAAAAATCATCTGTGAAGATGTCATATCACAGACGGTTCATGTGTAAAACCATCTGTGAAGTATCACAGACGGTGCTGACCAAAAACCGTCTGTGATATTACTACATATCACAGACGGTTTTTTGTCAGAACCGTCTGTGATACTTCATAGATGGTTTTAAACATAAATCGTTTGTGATATTACTACATATCACAGACGGTTTTTGTTGAAAACCATTCGTGATAATTAACTCATCACGACAGTACATAGCTCCCCAACAGAGTCTTCTTGATCTCCATCTCTGGCGCTACGGTAACCGCGGCAGATCTCCAAGCCCAGTGAGTCCATCGCCACTCCGTGCCCGGTTTGAGTATCGCCTCACCTCACTGAGCCCGCTCGTGAGTGGTGCATTTCTGCTATTGTTGCCGAGGAGCTTGCCGCCGTTGCCTCTGTTCACCGATCGACGACCAGCCGCCTTAGACCTTCCCCGACTTCATTGACACCTTCCTCGTGATCGAGGTAAGCTACTGGAGCATAAGCATCCTTTAATTTGAGTAGTTTCAGGTGTTTATGCCGAAATCGCTAGTGAAGCCTCAGAAAATATGCTTTCGAAGTCACCCTTTTATTTATTTCTAGGGTTTTCAATACGAACCGTGTGATGGACCGAAGCTGGATGTACGCTGAGAACCGTGTGAGTGAAGAGTACATTAATGGCGTGTCTGCCTTTATAAGAGCTGCCAAGGAAGATATGTTCAATAAGGGGGTGGAATATATGTACTGTCCATGCATTGACTGCGAGAATCTGAAGATGTTTAACAACCGAGCGCAGATCAAAGCACACTTGATTCGAAGGGGTTTCAAAAAGGGTTATACATGTTGGACCAGTCACGGTGAAGAGCATATTACACAGGAAGTCAACGATATGCATATTATACAGGAAGTCAACGATATGTGGCGGATGATGTCGATTTTGGTTACGATTCGGATAGGTGCATGATGGCAATCTAGATCGAGATGCTTCGCGATGCGAAGGAAGCGTGATGAGAGGGAGTATGTTCAATTCGGGGCTTGATGGAGGACTCGGAGAAACCTTTGTTCCTGCCGCAAGCGGAATACCAAGGTTGTCATCGCTTAAGCTGCTGAAATTGAAGGCAAGCAGCGGTTGGTCCGACAATAGTTTCACGAAACATTAGGTCTCTTAGCGGACATGCTTAGGAGGGAAATGAGTTGCCCAAAACCACCTATAAAGCCAAGAAGGTTCCTTGTCCATTGGGAATGGAAGTAGAAAGAATACATGCATGTCCGAACGACTGTATCCTCTACCGTAACGAGTATACAAACATGCATGTATGTCTAGTGTGCAACGCATCCCGATACAAGCGTAAGAATCAATCAGATGATGACGAGGGAATCGAGGTGAAGAAAGGACCTCCTGCTAAGGTGGCGTGGTATCTTCTTGTAATTCCCCGTTTGAAGCGGTTTTTTGCGAACCCGAAGAATGCAAAACTGCTGTATTGGAAAGCTAAGACACCCTGCTAATTTCGCCCAGTGGAGAAACATCGATAGGAGGTTTGCAGACTTCGGTGCACAACCAAGGAATATAAGGTTTGGATAGAGTACATATGGAATGAATCCTTTCGGTAATATGAGCAGCCGACATAGCACTTGGCCCGTGACGCTCTGTATCTACAACCTTCCTCCTTGGTTGTGTATGAAGCGAAAATATATTTTGCTGTCGATACATATCCAAGGGCCGAAACAACCTGGGAATGATATTGATGTGTACCTAGCTCGCACCATTGATAGAAGATCTAAAAATAATGTGGATTGAAGGGGTATAGGTGTGGGATGCGTACAAACGAGAGAACTTCACTTTACGTTTCTTGTTGTTCTGCACCATAAATGATTATCCTGCCCTTACTAATCTGTCGGGCCAGAGTACAAAAGGGGCCAAAACCTGTACTCACTGCTTAGATGATACCGAGAGTGTGTGACTGAATCACTCGCGCAAAACCGTGTACATGCGCCATCGTAGGTTCCTTCGGAGGGTTCACCCATACCGCAGGATGAAGAAACAATTCGACGGAGAGAAGGAGGACAGTTCAGCTCCAAGGCATTTAAGCGAAAAAGAGATCTATGATATGGTTAAGGATTTAGATGTTGTGCTAGGAAAGGGATGTAAATCGAGGACCCGTAAGAAGAACATGTGGAAGAAGAGATCAATATTTCGGGACTTACCTTATTGGGAGCACCTAGAAGTTTGCCACTGCATCGATGTCATGCACGTAGAGAAGAATGTATGTGACAGCTTGATTGGTCTCTTACTAAACATTCGTGACAAAACAAAGGATGGTGTCAACGCACGGCTTGACTTGGTTGATATGGACATCAGACCTGAGTTAGCACCAACAAAGACCGATAAAGGACGAACGTACCTTCCCCCTACTTGTTACACTCTGTCCAAGGCCAAGAGAACCGAACTGTGCCAGTGCTTGCATGGTGTGAAAGTACCATCCGGTTACTCCGCCAACATGAAGAAACTTGTTTCGATGGAAGATTTGAAGTTAATTGGCATGAAGTCTCATGATTGTCATGTGTTGTTGACACAAATGCTCCCTGTTGCAATTAGAAGTATTTTGCCGATCAAGGTCCAAGAGACAATCATGAGGCTGTGTTATTTCTTTAACACAATTGCTCAGAAGGTCATCGATCCCGAAGGACTAGATGCTCTACAGGACGAGGTGGTGGCGACTCTATGTGATCTTGAGATGTATTTCCCTCCATCATTTTTTGATATCATGGTCCATCTCATTGTTCATATTGTGAGGGAGATAAAGATGTGCGGGCCCGTGTTCCTACGTAGCATGTACCCGTTCGAGAGGTTCATGGGAATTCTCAAGTCCTATGTACGGAATCGATCTCGGCCAGAGGGCAGCATCGTCGAAGGTTATGCAACCGAAGTGGTCATTGAGTTCTGCGTCGATTACATGGCTCAGGTCGAACCGATAGGTGTGCCTCGATCTCGCCATGAGGGGAGCCTCGAGGCTATCGGGACCATCAGAAGGAAAGCAATCACTCCAGATATAGATCGTATGCTCAAGTCCATTTCACGGTCCCGCAACACATGGTGAAGTGTGCGTATATCGACCAAAGACAAGGACTCGCCCGACAATGAGAATGCAGTGCGGCCGGATGTTTGGATCACGAGACAATACAACAGACGGTTCAACCAATGGTTGAAGGACGATTCGCTAGGAACTCGTCAAGTGATATGCTGACATGGTTGGCAAAAGGGCAACATTTACAGTTGTGACATGGCGAGGATACGACATAAATGGGTACACATTCTATATGCAGGCCTAGGATATAAAAAGCACTAACTAGAACAACGGTGTCTGCATAGATGTATTCAGTACCGATGGGCTGAGGAGCTCCTACTATGGGCAAATAGAGGAGATATGGGAGCTCAACTACGTGCTTTTCAAGATTCTCCTATTTCGGTGCCGTTGGGTCCATCTCCCACAGGTGAAGGTCGACAAGTACGGCGTTACTACCGTGCACCTCGAACGTGTCGGATACAAAGACGAACCATTCGTACTAGCTAACCAAGTTGTTCAAGTCTTCTATGTTACCGACCCGACAAATAAGAAGCGCCACGTAGTTCTTCATGGAAAAAGGAGGATTGTCGGAGTTGAGAATGTAGTGGACGAGGAAGAATACAATCAATTTGATGAGTTGCCTCCTTTCGGAAACGACATAAGGGTCGAGGAAGAAGAACGTGACGAAACTAGCTACATACGCGTCGATCATCATGAAGGGCTACTTTTTAAAGATTAATTGAACAATGTGTGTATATATATGTATGTTCTGATGAATGGTTAATTTTAGTTCATTTGAGTTAATTAATTGATTTGTACTGTGAAATGGATGTGATTGTTTCTCAAATGAATGTGAATTGGATGTATATACATGTACTTGTTGTCTTTTTCTCGCTTTTTTCAGAGGGCATGGCTAGCATTTCGAGGCTAGCCCACAAAGCGAATCTAGATTAACCAATAAAAATAATATCACAAGCGGTTTGAGCTACAAAGCATGCAGTGATTATGTATCCTGAGCGGTTCCTTGGTAAAAAGCATCGTGATACAATATATCATAGACGGTTGTTAATTGGAACCTTCTGTGATACATCACATATCACAGACGGTTCTAATTTAGAACCGTCTGTGATGTCCATCCCTATTTACATTCGGACTCTAGGGTTTGTCACGCCCGCCACTCAAACGATTAAGTTTCTCAACTCCTCGCTCCCTCCTCCCCCGAGCCTGTCGCTGTCGTCCTCGACGCCGCCTCCTCGAGCCGGGCGCGACTCCTCCCCCGATCCCATCGACGCCGCCTCCTCCTCCGGCCGTGGCTCCCCTCGAGCTCTGGCGCGCCTCCCGCCGACACCGCCCGCTGCTCGTCTCGCTCCTGCTCGTTCGATGACGATGCCTCCTCATGTGTCTAATGATGCACCCCCCTCTCGTCTTGCCTCCCCTTCGCTCATTCTTCGTCGCCATCGCCTCATGTGTCTGATGATGCACCATCCTTTGGAATAATATCCAACCGCGGTAGAAGAAGAGGAATATCGAAAAAGCCCGGGGGCCGATTTACCATCATGGAGGTCGATCAGTCTGGGACCCCTATCAATATTCACGGCGTCGCATTTCGGAGAACGGTCGGAATAGTTGCGCGGAGCGGGTGGCGTCACCTACGATTCGTGGAAGGTAGTGCGGACAAGCGAAAACCGCCAGGTCGACGGATATTCTCAAATCGTTCAAGATCCCCGCAGAACACCTAGACTCCGTGCAACGACACGCGTTGCTACAGGCGTGCAAAGCGTAGAAGAACTTCAAGAGCACGCTTGTCAAGAACTACGTGGAGAAGGATCTGAGGCCCTTCCACAAGTATCCATTCTTGGCAGAGTCCTGGGCCGAGTTTGTGGCGAAGAAGACAATAGATGAATTTAGGTGTGAAAGTGCGGCGCACACGGCCCTCTAGGCAAAAAAACAAGCACCCCCACAGACTCGGCACTGCTGGGTATGCGGGTAAAGTCCCGATATGGAGGGATTAGGAGTAGCAGGCAAGCTGTTCGAATGTCTCCCCGCCATTTCCCGAGATCACTGATGTGCGGTCCCGACAGTAGTTATTTGGGAGGTTATGTATTGGGCCTACGGGGGAAGTCTACTTTCCAAACCCCGCAGACCAGGAAGTGTCCCAGCGCCTGGTAAGATATCGAACTACTAGTTTGTAATTACTCCATAACTTCATAGGAAGTGAAATGACATGTCGGGCTATTGCAGGTCACGCTAAGTGCACAATCTTCCCAAAGCTCATTCCAGGCAGACAGGGAGAAAGATATACTCTCCGTGGCCCTAGGAAACAGTGAGCATCCGGGTCGCACGAGAGGCGCTTGAAACATTCATCCAGAGGCCTAAGGTGGACATCTGCCTGGAGCTACTTGCTCCGGTGTCAACTTCACAGGAATGTCCTGCATCTACACCTCGTGCTCAGTCGACTCTTATGAAGTTGACCTATACAAAGTGAGGCAGCAAGGGCAAATCAAAGAAGGTCGACTCCTGTCCTGATATCCCCTTCTTGCCGTTGGCCCGGAAATTCGTGCTAGGTGAGCCATTGGTCGAAAGCTTAGACAGCCCTACCCTAGGACCGGCTTGCACGACATTGCATACATGGTACATGGAACAGTCCAACAAGCCGTTTCATCAGCGACGCTTGGGTGTCACCGTCAAGTTCAAGAAGGATCATTTTAACCACGAGCTTCAAGACTGTGTCTTCACGGTGACCTTCGATGACTTGTTCTGTCTCTTCAACCTCGACGAGCTCGACATCTCACTCATACAATGCTGGACACTGTAAGTGTGTACAATCACGGTCAATGTTCGTGTAATACCGATAAATGTTATATATAACTCCTTGCTTTTGTATATAGATACATGATGTATGAAGCCAGAAGAAGGAAATCACCGGTAGGTTTCCTCGACCCACACGTGGTCTTCGAGCAAAGCATTAAGCCGAATGCAAGATTCGTTGAGGATTACGTTATAGAGTTTTTTCGGGCTCACCGCAACACGGAATACATACTTTTGCCCTACATCCAGGAGTAAGAGTTGCACTACTGGCTATACTTGTTGTTTTGTACTTTATAAGCAACACGAAATTAGGTTTAATGACCATGCTGACATACCTGTGTAGCTTCCACTGGATTCTAATTGTAATTATACCAAAACGGAAATGAGTAATATACCTAGATTCCCTAAACAGGTCCAATCACAACTTCACAATTATTCGGAATTTAATCAACAGGTAAACACATTTCCTCCATACAAACTCTATTGTAGTCAACTAGGGTAGCGGCCTAGTTATCGAGAGTGAGCACAAACAACTGTGCTCCGCAAGTTACACCCAATAATAGAATTATAATGCATGCAGGGATATATCAAAGGAAGGCATATATGGTTGAATTTGCATAAAGCGATGTTTTCTTTAAATACTTGTACTAAGTTTCAAAGCAGATATTCTATAACTAAAATATATTTTCTAAATTCTCAAGTTTTATAGTCAGATAACATTCACATAAGAGTGGTGAAGGATACCCTCCTATCAGATGGCTACCCGCCCAATTTCTCAATTGGATAAACTATCCAAAGCCATTTGATAAAGTACTTGGAAATCAAAACCAAAGTCTAATTTTGAGTGGCTTTGCTTAGCATGTCTATGACCGTGGGCACAACTATTTGAATAGTTTTACACTCTATAGAGGTTGTACAGCTTTACTCACAAGAGACAATCACTCATAATGTCTATTTCACACACTTTCGAAGGTGTGCTACTAAGAGATTATCACAAGGCCTTTACAATGCATCAACCCACTGTAGTCCTGCCTCGCCAAGGTTTCGCTTCCTTTAGATTGAACCATCCGTCGGATTTAAGCCCCCTCTTACGCCATGTGGGAATACATAAAAGTAGATCATAAAGACAACCACACATCCGGATGGCACAACCATGGTGAAATGATACAAATTATTTAGCCAAGTATTGCCCATTCAAAATATATGATAGTACGGTGGGGCTTAGCAAAATGGGGCTCAAAGACCGGTCCTTAACTGACTTGAGCGACTTTCCAACAAAACCCATGGGCCTCAACCATACTCGGTTGAGCCCGTGCATAAACATGCATCCACGAAACATCCATTTCGCACAAGTCCGAACCAATTTTTATTTTATTTTTCCAAGTTAAATCACGTTTTCAAAATTTGCATGGTAAAAGCAATACCATAGCATCATGTTAAATCACAGTTGATCATTTGGCTAAATTCTCCAAATTGAACATTTTTTGTCTAAGCATGACTAGGCGTATTTTTCCACAAGAATGTCTAGTCAGTACTATTGTATTAACCAGAGTTTTATCTAGGGTGACAAAGCGTGAGGGATTGATGTCCAAGAATTGTCAACTAGAGATCAGTAAGTCAACCTCCAATTTTATAATATTAATATCCAAATCAATCTTTTAAATCTATTGATCCACAACGCTATTGTTTACATTATTCTACCAATAACTATAGATCAACCAAACACTACTATTCAATTAACTCCACCAATCTCAGTAATTCTCTACAATTCAATCGATGCACATGAATTCCATTCATAACTTACTATGATAATCCAACTTCATTATTTATTCATCACCTAAACCTGATCATCTTGTCAAAACTAAGTTTCCAACAATCACTACTAATACATTCATTTCCACTAAGATTCCTTCTAAATCCAATTATTCCATCATAACCCATACATCTACTATAACCAAATTATCCTGCTAATACCACAAAGTTTACAGATACTTCTTGATTCAACCTAATCCACCAAAATTAACATCATGAATTGGTAATCCTGTCATCCAATCTCCAACAATAATCTAGTTTTATAATCCAATATCCAACAATCAGGTATTTCCATATTCCAACAATAGTACACTCCTAGTATTCCGATCATGATATAATCCAATGATCCAACAATAATGTAATATGATCATCCAATCTCCAATAACAATTTATTTCTATAATCCGACATCCAACCATAACTAACCCTATATACAACAAAGATATAACCTGAGTACCCCCACAAGGATACAATATTATGATCTAATTAGGATGTAATCTGATTAGTCATGTATTGTGATAATCAACAGTGATACAATCCTATAACCCAACAATCAACAATTGTATAATTGTATAATAAATATCCAAGAATCATGTGTTCCTACAATCCAACTTTCATCCATCGTAAATTGCTATAATCCAACAATAAGGTATTCTTATAATCAAACATTCAATAGTAACGTACTCTTATAATCTAGTCTTTTCAATTTCTAACTCCTAAATACATCACATTCGGAAAGATTCTCCATAATGTCTATATTGACAATAAATGGCTATATATTGGAATTAGGAATAACTATAAAGCTTAAAACAGAGATTTAAATAACTTGAATATAAATAAGCATGCAATAATAATTTAAAACGGAATTTAAATAATTTAAAATACTGGGATTCAAATATGATCAAAGGATGTAACTTGCCTTGCTTAATTAGTTGCAGTTGTCAAATGGCGTCGAAATCCGGTTCTCTGAAGTTGTCGAAATCTACACACGAAAATAAGCCAAATTCAAATAAAAATCCAATCAAAATTCAAATTAAGTCCAAATTGAATACTTCCAGTACAGATAGCTAGATCTTAAATTTAGATGATTTTAGAAATTTGAATCATCTAAATCGGAGCTATAATGAAGGAGAACGTGCTCTTGGAAGTTTTGAAATCACATGGTCGGAAGGTGGTTCGACTGGTCGGAAGGTTTCGACTACTGGTCAAAGAAGGTTCGACTGGTTGGAAGGAGGTTCGACTACCTAGTGGAAAAAAGGTTTCAACTACCTGGTCGAAGGAGGTTCGATTGGTCGGAAGGTTTCGACTACCTGGTCGAAAGAAGGTTTCAACTGGTTGGAAGGATGTTTGACTACGTGACATGGTTGGAAAGAGGTTCGACTATATGACGTGGTCGGAAGGAGGATCGACTACACCACATGGTCGGAAGGAGGTTCGGCTACGCAACGTGGTCAGAAGGAGGTTCGGCTACGCAACGTGGTCGGAAGGAGGTTCGACTATGCAACGTGGTCGAAAGGAGGTTCAACTACACGATGTGGTCGGAAGGAGGGGTTTGGGGGAGAACAGGGCATGGGGAGCTCAACAGGACTGAGAGAGAGGCCAGAAAAGGTCGGTGGACGGCAAACGGTGGTGGGGAAGCTCACGGTCGAAGGCAAAGAAGGACGACGATGAAGGGGTCGGCTGGGACTGAAGGAGAAGAGGAAATACGGCGGCTCCTGTGAAACAAAACTGAAATTGAGTGAGAGATTGCTTCAAGGAGCTTTGGGCACGAATTGACGCGGGTAGAAGAGGGGGGCTCCACTGGCTTCCATGCAGGCGCTGACGTAGGCAGGCGGGCGAGGTGGCATCGACGTGGCGCGGAGGTGGCGGTGAGGAGGTGCGCACCAGGTAGGCCACGATCTTGCGAAACCAATGGCGAAGGCCACGTCGGTGGAGAAGCATTGACGGCAGCGCTGGAGGCGGTGGCGCACAGAGCAAGCTGACTTTCTTTTATCAACAACTTGAGGAAAATAGTAGTATCACTATCATATATTTTAAGCACGGCTTAAGCGCCGTCCGATTATGCTAGGTCGGTTAGTAGATTTCAGCTACACAAAGCACCACATTGTTCCAGCTGTCTTTATAATGAACCTTTTGGTTTTGATTTCTTAGACGACATAGACTTGCCCTTTGTTTGTCAACAGAAAAAAATCTGTGTGAACTTCTTTCAAGAAATATGCAATATACCTGCTGTACTGTGTGTGTATATATATACATATTCTACCCCTACTTCGAGATAATCAAATAGCCATTAATTGTTTTATATATAGGCTCATTCTTTTGCTAATTTTCTACTACTATACCGCTGTGTAATTAAAAAGAATGCATTATATTCCAGCACAGATTCTCTGTCCAACCCCTCGCATATTGATTACATACATCAGTGAAAATTTCTCCGCAATTATACATGACTTAAGAAAACATCTAATATCGTCGCAAAACCAAAAAAAGAAAAGAAAACGGCTAATATGTTTTTGTACTAGAACGTTTTCAGGAATTCTTTTGCGAGTTTTCCAAAATTTTTATTTGTACTTCATTTTACTTAGTTAACAATCACATCCACCAGTCCATGATTGTTTGCTGAGCTCACCTCGTTGTTACATGTGTAATCTGCTACCTCTTAGACTAGCTATCACTACTACAAAAAAGGCTAATACTGGATGCCTCATCACAGATGGTTAACTAAAACTGTCTGTATTACGTGCAATCACAGACGGTTTTTGTTTAGAGACCGTCTGTGTTACCGACTGCGCTAAAAACCGTATGTGAAGAGGTAATATCACAGACGGCTCATATTGAAAACCATCTGTAAAATATCACATATCACTGACAGTTCTATTATGGAACCGTCAGTGATAAGTATCACTCTTTATTAGTAGGAGTTTGCTAGAGTTTGCGCCCTAACTCGCCACTCCCCAGCGCCTTTACTCTCATCCGTTCCCCTCCCCACTCGAGTGCCTCCGACCTCGACGTCACCGACGCCGCCCTTCTTCCCGTCGCCGCCGGTTGTGACACCACGGTTCACTGCACAAGACACTCGTACGATAAGAGTGTCTTGTGTAGTGTTACTGTCGTGCCATAACTACGGTGACGCTGCCTTCCCATCTTTCTCCTCCCCCTGGTGTGCGCGACCCTGGCTACCTCTCCACCGACCTCCCCCGGCTACCTCTCCACCGACCTCGGCCTCAACTACCTTGCCACCGACACCGGCGATGTCGAGGTAAGACAGATCTATTACCTATTGGTTTGTGCTGTTGGTATTTATATGAACCTAGCTGCAAAGTGGACTACCTTGTCGGTTGATGGTCGGTTTGGACACCCTTGGCCTTGCTGTCTTACCCTCTATAACTGCTGGCTGGCTGGATGGATGGATGGATCTGGAGGTGGGAAATAGGGTTGTGTTTGGGCGTGACTGCTGGTGCTGCTAGTTGTGGATAGAAATGTTTGTATACTCTGTGTGATTTGTCTGTGCCTAGCACTGGGAGGTATTGCAAATTGGTATTTGTATGCTCTGTTGAACTGCTCAATGATATTAATAGTCTTATGCTGAAATTGAATTGATAATTAGTTCATATCTGAGCTCTAATGAATTGCTAACTGTTATCATTTTGATCTTCAATTTATTAGTTTGAGGCCCAGTAGTTTGGGGCTTCCTCCTCCCTGGACTCAATTTAGTTTCATGCTTGAGCTTGTTTTGGTTTACTGATGTGAGTTGATTATTTGCTGATGTGGGTTAATTTATTGATTAAGCATGGTAAATGAAATGGAAGTGGGTTAATGCATGGTGGAAGTATTGCCGCCGGTATTGCGTCGCACTGAGGTAATTACTCCCCTCTATTCTCTATCACTTTCCCTCCCCTTGCTCTATGACGTAAACTGAGGGCTATTGGTGTATGTGTATTCTGTGCATCTTGCTTAGTTCATGCTATGGGTTTGGATGGGGCAAAACATCAGTCTATACACATACAAATTTTTGTACATGTAACTAATCTTATGGTATGTTCCAATATGGTATTCTGCTTTTGAAAGCTGCAATTAACTTTTTAGATTTGTAAAGGTTAGGCTAATTTGTAAAGCTGTAATTAACATACAAATTTCTAGAATTTTTACCTAGCTTGTGCCTCTGATCATCAATTATTTATTAATTGGTGTGTATTCTATTCTAAAACAAGACCAAATGAGTCAAAAACTACTACAACACCTCTTAACCTGTCTCTCGCCATTTATTTCACCTTTGTCTGTGTAACCGTGTTCATACTAGTCAAGTTCTCCTCCCTTGCATCCCAGGTACGTCCTACCATTCTATTCCTGATCTCTTCTCTATAAAGTCTCCAAGCAGTGGCTAGCCTTTAAAACCGGCTTCATATATGTATATGTATATGTATATACATATACATATAATATATATATATATATATATGTGTGTGTGTGTGTGTGTGTGTGTATGTATATGTGTGTGTGTGTATATATATATATATATATATATATATATATATATATTATTCGTAGTCCTTAGCCACTTTCAGGGGGTCGTGAGGAGGATGAGACAACAGCCATAGGCAATCTCATCGAGCCTGCAAATTCAAGAAGCATGCTGCTAGGAGTGTGTGTGGACATCCAATTACTTGGATGTCGTCGATAGGTAATTGAACTTGACATCAAGGAATGGTTGGTTGCTGATACATGAAGCTACTTCCTAGTCGGAGTACCTACGCGTCCAAGCCATGTTCAGAAAGTGGCATGGATGCGTAGTACTTCAACTAGGAAGTGGCTTCATGTATCAGCAGCCAACCATTCCTTGATGTCAAGTCCAATTACCTATCCACGATATCCAGGTAATTGTATGTCCACGCGCTCTCCTGGCAACTATGCTTCTTAAACTTGTAGGCTTGATGAAGTTACCTGTGGCTGCTGTCTCATCCTCATGACCCCTCGAAAGTGGCGGGGGGAATACAAACAATATACATATGAAGCCGGTTTTAAAGGCATGAGTAGTCACTGCTTGGAAACTTTATAGAGAATATATATTACAAAAGGTTTCATCTACAAACCATCGATCTGTGATACATCAGATATCACAAACGGTTTTATCTACAAGCCATCTGTGATAGTCAGCTATCACAGATAATTTCATCTACAAACCGTCTGTGATAGTCAGCTATCACAGACGGTTCTTAGTTAATAATCGTCTGTGATAGTCTGCATCAAAGACAGTTCGAAAATCGTCTGTGATGACCTCATGTCATTACTGACCCATAAACTCAGACGGCTCACGGAACCGTCTGAGATAACGTTTTTGAACCGTCTGTGAAGACCTTTTCTGTAGTAGTATATGGTCATGTGGTCAATGACGCACAGAAATGCGCTCAAATTTTTGTGTGTTAAGACGCAAACACAAAGGAAAAATATCACAGATTTCACAATGTGGCAATGCAAACACACATGAATAAAAGTTTCAGCGTGTGTTACACATGGGCAGACCCTCAAGGGGTCATGGGTGTTCAACCGAACACCAATTTTTTCTTCAAAATATCTAGTATATAATAGGTATATTAAATGTATATGTTATTAATTAGACCAAATTATATATTTATGTTCGCAAATGAATTCAGCTCGCACTCCCCACACCTCGCGCATGACCCATGTAACACATTATGCCCATTTTCCTTCCTACTTCAGCCCACCAAACCCTAACCTCTATTTTCTCTCTCATCCTGTGGCTGTTTGTGTGTGGGTGGGTTGGGGGGGGGGGCTCCAGCCTCCATGTGGTGAACGAGCGGAGGCGTGGGCTACGAAGGCGAGCGACGGTCGGTGGACATAGTGCTACGATGCGACAGCAAGTAGGCGGCAGGCGTGAGGCAGCACAGGGTGAGCGTGCGGCAGCGCACCTGCGTGAGCGAATAGAGATGCGACGCGCCCAAGGGGGTGGTAGCACGACAAACAGGGAGGAAGGAAGTGAGCGGCACCAAGGAGTAACTTGATGGTGGGAGGAGCATGGCGGCGGGAAGGAGCAAGATATCCGATTTTATCAGTCATCGTCCTTTCTCCAGATCTAGGTGTGTTCCGTGTACTCCTCTTCTTCTCCCTGGCTCGACTCCGCTCCAACTTCGGTTTTTTCTAGAGTCTAGTCTCTTCCTCTACTTTCTTGGTTATTTCTAATGGATGGTGTACAAAAATACAATCTTTGCTTGGTAATGAACACATAGTTGGGCCCTGGTTACATATGTTTACATGCTAATTTTGCTCTATGGAAGGAACATTCTTAGATGGGGTTCTTGCTGATGGTAAAAGAGCAAAAAAGAGCTTGATCAGCAAGGTATATATGCATCTGTCAAAAAATTTTGAAAAAGAAGGCAGGAGCTCGACTGATCACTATTAGAGGAAGAAAATAACCTGGAATAAAAAAGTGTGAAAACAACAACAACCAAGACCAAGCACAAGTTTTTTTTTTAAAAAAAGAAGACATGATCTCTACCGATCACTATTAGAGAAAGAAAATAAGATTTAGCGATATAGCTGCTACAGCCCAGAACAGAAAAATAGAGAAAACAACAATGACCAAGCACCAAGCACAAGTCTTGGCCGCTGCAACAACAACATATCTCAGCAAAATAAGAAGCTTGGATCAAAAATAGCTCTATTTCTAGTTTCCACCTCCTCAACTGTCATTGATATTTATAATTTATTGTTTAATTCATGCCATTATGCTTGCCTTATATCGGCCATTATACGCGTATCGTCGTATCAATGTTTGGAGAGTAGGGGATGACATCTCATGGTATCAACATATCTAAATAACCTAGATTTAAAGTCCGAACACCCATATTAAAAATTCTAAGTCCGGCCGCTGGTGTTACATACTCTAGCAGACCGGATGATAAGACATTTCGCTAGTGTACATTAATGGATAAACACATAGGTGGCGCCGCCGACACACAGGATTGTTGTAGTTCTTGCAGCGAAGGTATATTTTTATAGAAAAAACATTTCCAGTCTTTGTACGTTCAAAAACATTTTTTATATAAAGGAGCCATTATTCAAACCAAAATCCCTAGATTTTTTTTGACACGCACCAGTTTCCTTGCGAAAAAAAGATCATAAGTTTTATTTTCCGACGCCATAGTGTGTACGTGTCTAACTTCGTAGCTTCAAGGAATCACAAATTTTTAATATGTCCAATCTACAAAATGTCCGCTTACAACGAAGGATTAAAACCTAAATCGTAGACAAGACTATTATGCTAATCAAACAAAAGAAATACGGAGCAAAATAACCTACAATTAAAAGAGAAGTAAGATGAAAGACCATCCTAAATGACTCTTCTTCTTCTCCTTCTCCTCATCTTTTTTCTTCCTGAAGGACCGGCCCTTTTTTACAGTACATGTCTCTACATTCTCTTTTTTTTTTAAGCGCAACTGTTCAATTTAATTGGCCTAATGCACACTTAGTTTTGACAGTTTTACAAATAGTGTAACTTGATCGACACATGCTATCTCAGCGAAATTGTCAACATAACAGTTAGTTAAAACATGAAATTTGATATTGTGAGTACTTAAACACACTACAAGCACTATAACAAAATAGTCTACTAGGGACGTTTTTATTTAGACTCTTTTATTGCATCTCTATATCCAGAATCAAATAGCACATAAAGACGTTTCTCAAGACGTTTAGAATACGTCCTAACATTTAGAATCCAACCCATTTAGCAAACACAAACCCCACTCATCTGGCAGTTAGTGTCACCCCACTCAAATCTCGTCGTCCCCAAATCTCTTACAACCCTTCCGCAATCCCGACTCCTCTTCCACCCCTTCCGACCACCGCCGCACTCGCGCCCTCCACCTCCCAGACTCGGCTCCTCTTCCATTGGCACTGCTGCGCCCGCCTCCGTGCCCTCCACCTCCACGCTCTCCACCGCCGCGCTGCCGCGCCATCCATCGCTCGGACCCGGCTCCTCTTCCGTCGGCACCGCCGCGCCCTCCTCGCCCACCTCCATGCCCTCCACCTCCACGATCTCCCTTTGCCGTGCGGCCACGCCCTCCACCGCCGGACCAGCTCCTCTTCCGTCGGCACCGCCGTGCTCTCCTCGCCCGCCTCCGTGCCCTCCACCTCCACGCTCTCCACTGCAGCGTGGCCGCCTTCCACCTCCCAGACCGGCTCCTCTTCCGTCGGCACCGCCACGCCCTCCTCGCCCGCCTCTGTGCCCTCCACCTCCACGCTCTCCATTGTGTTTCTTTCTTCTTGTGCGGTCTCGAAGAATTGCTGATTTGGTTTGGATTTACGTGATGCGTGGTTGATTTCTTGTTCAGAGAGTAGAGAGGCGACGATGAGGGAGATCGATTAGGAGGAAGGCCATGGGGTGTTCTACTCAAGCGAATTCGTAAAGGCGGCGATCAGACGATTACAACCACAACCACATCCATAGCAACAATGCCGCGCAGAGAGGGCACAATCGCTTCGCCAAGTTCGGCGACGATTACCATACCCTAGAGCAGGCGGGATCAATCTGTTTCTTTTAGTGCATGATTCCGGTTCTTGCTTTCTTGCATGTGCAATCGTGCATTGCGGCCTAGTCCAGTGATATGTGTGAAACCTGTGGGTGGCTTCAATTCATCAACCTGTGTGTTGCTGGTGCTAGGGCATGTTATATGTGCTACATTTTATTCACACTAATATGTGCTATCTGTGCTAGGCTGTGAATGCTTTTCACATGTGAGAGACCACTAGTTGTCCCTGATCCTCTTTTGCTCCACTCACGATCTTAATTTTCTGTTGTACAGGAACTTGCCTCTCATATGGGATTTCCTGATGGTTCTGTAAAGCATTTCTCCATGACTCATGATATTAGGAACCTGTTAATGTTTGTTGATATTGTTATCTATGGATCTTTAAGACCGGAACCTGGTTTCCCTCCCTTGTTAGTGCGGTCCATGTCCTCTGAAATTCCTATCATTGCGCCAAATCTAACTGTTATAACAAAATATGTATGCCACTTCATCCAGTCCATAATCTGTTTGCTTTGCCTGTGTTGATAGATCCTTTTAAGTTTTAACAATATATTGTTGTTTTCAGGTCAGTGATGGTGTCCATGGCTTCCTTTATAATTCTGATGACCCAAGCACAGTGGCTTCAGCTTTCACACGAATTTTAGGAGAAAAAAAAGCTTTTGGACATAGCCTATTCTGTTGCTTTGGAGGGGAAGCTACTTTCCAAGAACATGTTAGCGTATGATTGTATTACTGCTCATGTTAAGCTTCTTGAAAGTGTGCTGCATTATCCTTCAGATGCAAAATTACCATCTTCTATTTCTAAAGTTCAAGAGAGAACATGGTTATGGGATCCTTTCGAGACAAAAGCTGCTCTAGAAAATAGTTCTTCAGAAGATGAAAGCCATCTCCACACAAGGATTGCTGATATTCTCGTGGGAGAATCCCCTAGAAGTAACCAAACATCCTATTCTGATAGCAATGATACTTCCTCATATGACTACCCTAGCCTATCTGATTGGAATGATCTAAGTGAAGTTGAAATCTTTGAAGACATCGAGAGGAGAGAAATGGAGGAGGCAAGTTTTTTTTTTTGGCTTGTTTTGACCTGACCCCTATATTCTTCTCCAACAAGACTAGTTCTTACTACTATCAACAAAATCAAATATATTTGTTTGCAATGTAGATTGACGAAAGGGTGGAAAGACCTCTGTTATTGTGGGATGAGGTACATAAATGCCCGGAAATCAGAAAGGTTCAAGCCCGAAGGAAATGAATGTGATGAAGGTGAACTGGAAAGGACTGGGCAACCGGTGTGTATATATGAGATTTAGAGCGGAGAGGGGGCATGGCCATTTTTACACCGTGGTTCTTTATATCGTGGCATTACTCTTGTAAGTCTGGGTAAAATTTACCTAACTGTATTTGTGTGTTCAATGTCTCACTTCAATTTGAAAGTGCAAATCATTTTCCACTGTATGTTTAATGCTCAACTATATACATCTTCACTTATTTGTCATCATTGCTAACTCTACTTGGTCAGTTAGGTCATATGATATATAGCTATTGAAATGTTTGTACTTTGTACTAAGGGAAGTACCAACATACGACCATGTTTCTAAGTTTCTTGTGTCCTTTTTACATGATGTCATTCCCTACCCAGTTGAGTCTATCTGCATTGTTGAACCTATGCTGGTTTGCTCTGCTTATTAGTATTTCAGGGCAATTGCTTTGCACCAAGCTGTTCTTGTCTGAGCTTTTTGGGAACTCGATATGCTGACTGGTTGGTAATCAAGTAGATGTTTTTATTGTCTTAGTACATAAAGAAAAAGTTGAAGTTTATTGTCTTAGTCCGTATCATTAGAGGGATTTTCCATTATTAGCTGGGGGATTGCATCTTCAAGAAGTCCTATGTTGGAACAGCAAGGCAGTTAAAGAAAGGGTACATATTCCCCCTTTTTATGATTAGTGACTTTTGAACGTAACAGTTTGAGTGGTGGCAACGGACCAGATTAAAGATGTACTTTTTCTGAATCGGTTTAATTTTTCACAGATTAAAGCTACTTTTTCTGAGCTTATACATGATATACATGTTCTTATTGTTTTGTTTTACTATTTTCATACTGTGGAAATTCACTGCACTTATTCAGGCTATGCAAATTGCATCGTGTAGATTTAGGTTGGAACTTTGGATTGATAATTTGATATTAATGATATGTTTGCCGATTTAGGTTCTTGCAATTGCAGCAGAGTACCTTGAAATGACTGAAGACGTGGAGAAAGGGAACTTGATATTCAAAATTGAGGTCTTTATAAATTCTAGCATCCTCCAGAGCTGAAAAGATTCCATCATTGTTCTCCAGAGTACAAAGGCACTATTACCTTAGTCTGAGGAGCTGAAGGTTGTCAGCAGATGTAGGATTTGTAGGAAATTTTTTCGGTGTGTTTACACATTTGTATGTGGATGCTAGATTCAGTTGTTAACTCGATTCAGTTCGCAACGGAGTGTCTATGTTTTTTTCTGGTTTTTTTTTATATATATTGATAATGTAATTCTACATTTGAAATGGCTTTACCAAAGATTTGAAACTTCATATGAAAATATGTGATACTATATCCTCTGAATCATTGTAGTTGAACCAGTGATAAAATATTTCTACAGAACAAAATAAAAATGGACGTCTCTAGCTCAATCTAAATACGTCTATGAATGTGTATCTATATTTCTTGGCACGCAATAAAGCGTTATTAGGGAGAGTAGAGACGATATGGAAATGAAAATATGAAAGCGTCTCTAAGCTTGTAGAGACGCAATCTAAATGACTCATATCACTGTAGATGCGCTTAACAATACGTCTCTACAATCTTTGACACGGTACGTGAGGAGGCACTCCAGAGACGCTTTACAAAAACGACTCTATGACGCTATAGAGATGATTGAAAACGTCTTTAACCCATAAAATAGACGTCTCTATAGGGCTTTTGTGTTGTAGTGAAGTTTTTATTCCTGATCCATGCATGTTAGTTAGGAATTTCATTCAAACGATATATAGAAGCTAATTAATGTCCATTTAATTTAAAGTTACAGGCAACAATTTACATCAAATTTGAAAGTTCAGAACATGTTTACACTTTCTTATTAAATATTGAAATTTATTTGGTGGGGACAATTTACAGCACATGCAAGTTTATATCTAGTGAAAACCAACAACATATTGAAACCCAATGAAACAGAGGTATGGAGCTTTTCAGAAAATATATCCAAAAATACCATATGTAAGGGATACTGGCTAGTTTTCACTGGTTTTCAATACTTGGCTAGTTTTCACAGCCATAAAATATTTGGCCTATAAATAAATAAGTAAACAGAACAGATGTGAGGCAATTAACTATTTTGCCTAGTCTGAATGATTTTGTGAAAACATATTTTTTTTAGAGTGACTATGGTACATAGAGTAGTGGGGATTGGCAAAAATGTTGAGGAAAAAAGTTCATTTTTTTATAACTAAAGGTGGTATGCCATCCCCATTTTTAAATTGTTGTTAACAATAACATAGTAAGCTTGAAACATAAAATCGGTAAAGGTTTTAATTTGATGTAAACCTGCCTTTTCTCTTATCTTTTGTAGTAATTAAAATCACTAAGCTAGAATGTGGTGTGAACAACCATGCCTATATACTCCAGGAGAGATTTTTTCTCTTCCATTATCTAAAAAATATACTCCTGAAATGTCAATATCGATTTTATGATTTTTTAATGTCACTTTCATACAAAATTATAGAAGCAATTAATTGTAGAATGAGACCTTATTCTATGTGATGCAAACATATCTAAGAATTAGTATCATCCGTTTGGAAGATATTTATTGCATTTATTATTATTATTCTTTCTTAAAAAGTTTTAACTTCAGACAAAATGTTTTTGTAATTACAATAAACTTTTGGGGCAAATTAACACAAGTATCTAATCAATGTTTACATTTTCTACCAGCTAGTTTGGCATCAGCACCGAGAATTTGAACAAATTAAATGTCCATATATATTGAAATTGTCACTGTGATTCGATCTTACAGTACATACCGATATTTCTATTCATGGCAATACAATACTACGTACAGACCGATATTTGTATTGGAGAACACATTTCAGGAAAGAAGACGATGATGTTGAAAGCGTTGTCAACTATGTACAGACCATACAAACGTAGTAAAAACTTATATATAGATTAATTAAAATTGCATTCATAGGGCATGAATGATTGATTCGTACCACGGAATCGACCAATCAAGCTCGACAAACCATACACAATAAAATTTATGTACAGACCGTTCTGAGATTAATTAAGCACATGTACTGGCGCCAGACTGCAGCTACGTACATGCAAACTAGCCACGCACGCGCGCCATATAGGAGATAGGACACACAGAACCGCTTTATTACATTCGATCGCAATTCGCACACACATACAATACATACAAACGTTGGTGTGGCGGCCGGCCGGCGTTGAGGACGACATCGCCGTCTGGAGATGGATTACATCTCATAGGCTCGCTCGCCTGGTCGCTCGATCAGGCGTCGCGGACCTCGAAGATGTTGCGTGTCTTGACGACGATGTCGTACATGTGGACGAGCTTGAGGCGGGCGAAGTCGCGGGGCACGGAAATGAGGTGCACGGTGGAGCGCTGGTGGAACTGGAGCAGGCAGGGGTCGTTGAGGTAGCGCTCCCACCCAAGCTCCCGCAGCCGCCGCTCCAGCACGTCGTACGACGTCACCACCTCGCCGCTCGGCACGTGCATCAGTACCTTGCTCGGCCGCGCTCCATCCCCGCCGCCGCGGCTGCCCGCCGGCGCGTCGCTGTCCTCCCGTCGCACGATCCCGTCCTCAAACACCCACACGCCAGACATAGCTAGCACTGATCAATTAGATTCTTGCTGGCTAGCTACAAGATTTTGGAGGTGACGATGATCGTCAATGGTGGTTGATGCCTTGATGGTGCAAAGGAGACGGGGAGAGGGGCAGAGTTTATATACACGGGAGGAGGTGCTGACGTAGGAGGAGGCGGACACTGTTTGGCTTCCTGTTCGATCAGCTAAGGTGGGTCCTGCCGGCTAACTGGTGGTGTCCACTGGTCCCCGGGAATCACGGCGCCCCCAACCATAGAACATCGTTGGAAGCTTCCAATCGAAGGGTGGCTCTGGGCCGTTGGATCGCCGAGCGGACGGCCGGATTGGCAGATGTCCTTGGGTATTAGAAAAACTATAGGATGATCTAGACCGTCCGCAACGGCAGAAGACGGTGAGGATTTCATTTCTAGCTTTATATGTTCAAAGGGTAATACACTACGTTAAAGTGAAATAGACAAATTGTTAGTTTCAGGATGCTCTCGTACTAACAAAAAATTCACGATGAAAACAGTTCTTAAATTTTAAAAAATTACAACATGTCGGTCTAGTTTCTTTTATAGTTGACTGGCAAACCTAATTTTTTAGTGGAAATAATTTCACTTACATTAAGAAGAGAACATATGACAGAAACATAGTTTTTTTTTATAGTTGTTCTTTCGTACGTTAGGAAATAAATAGCTGTTCCATCAGTTTTTATGGTAAATAAACACAAGCCCCATATCCCCTATTAATTGATCTTGGCCGTTCGTCTATTGCACGAGCCATATTCTATGATCATGGCCCCGGAGCCCATGCATCTCCCTTCGTTTACCGTTTCTATCTGGAGACTAATATCCGGTGCAGTTAAAATTAATTATCATGAATCCAATAATACCTGTCATGAGGAACCATATGAGGTGAAAATCTAATGTATAACCTAGAGATCTACCAGAACCTGAAAATTAATTCTGAATCCTATGCGTTTATCGTCCTAATCACATAATCAATATCTAGCACACACCTAGTAAATTTAGAAACAAGTTTCGCTTAATTTGTAGTTCAAATGCAAAAGTTATCGGTATTTGAATTTCATTCGGTTGGAAAAAAAACCAGAAAAAGAAAAGAGAAAAGACTAGCACGCTAGCACCAGTGGACTACCAGAGGCTCATCTAGTGGTCGACAACGATGAAGATGGTCGAAGAAGATGCAGCAAGGGTGAACAAGGACAGCGGTGATGGCTTCACGGTGGCAACGAGCTATAGTGAGGGAGAAGCTATGAGAAGATGCGCGTTAGCTGTCATGTATGCACTAGATGGTCAAAACGGAAGGACTGAGACGGTGGAAATATATGGAAATGGCGACGATAGACGAAAATAGAGAAGACACACAATCTTGACAACTCACTACAAAAACAAGGACTTTGACTGAGGGGCTTGCATAAGTAGGAGATGGATCACAATGTGACACGGATGGATTGAAGCCAAACTCACTAGAAAGGATAGAATCTGGCGGCTTGGAATGGGCATGCGCACTAGAGAGAAAGAAAACAGTGGTGATGCGGCTCCTCTTGGTTCCAACTGCAAGAACAAGCACGGGAAAGACATGAGCGAGCTCTAGAAGGAAAAGGACACGTGTGTCGAGCAAGGAAGCTCACCAGAGCGATATTGGCGTAGTGGCATGCTTGCCGTTGCTGAGGATGATAGCGTTGTTCCTAGCAATCCAAGACCTCAAGGTCCTATTCTTGGAGGGGGGGGGGTGCTAGAAATGGCGAGCTAGGCGAGACGATGCGCATGGCTCGGTTGAAAAAGGAAGGAGAAGGACAGGGCAATGAACATGATAAAAGAGAGTGATCAAGCAGCTGTGACAAATGATACAGGGCGAGGAGGAGGCGATGGCTTTCCAAGTGAAGCAAAACATTGGGCTTCACGATCGTAAACCGTGGCGCACGCGCGAGCATGCCACAGTGTGCACGTAGTCGGGTGGGAGGTGTGGAAGATGGCTCCTGCGGCTGGGCCCAGGTGTCCACCAGTCAGCGGCGCAATGAGTCGATGGTGATGGACGGAGTGCATCTCTACACTACTGTGTGCGGCCATGTAATCGAAGGGATAAACGAGATGTGGAAGACGACTCCTAACAGGTGGGGCCTTGTTCCATCGGTTAGCGATAGTTGTCGGGCCCTGTGAAATTAATCCCGAAATATGTGTTTACTATACTAGTCCCATGATCAGTGGCTAGCACACACATTAACAAGATTGACCTATCACATCCACAAACAATAAATTAAACAAGTAGTGCATATAACAATTAAACATATGCCTACACGACGAGGTTTACAACACAAGGGCCGACCGGCCAAATACTTCACATGATAATTGTAACATCCCAAAGTTCTATTACTAAAATTGAATAAAAAATAAAAAAAAATAAAGTCATTATTTTATTAGATTTTCTAAAATTTTAAAAGGTTTTCATGGATTTTCTTGATTTTAAAATGGTTTTTCCTAATTTCCTAAAAATAAACTAATTTATGTGCAAAAATAAAAACCAACTTTAGGTTGTAAATAGTTATTCTAAGTTCAAAATTATTCAGAGAATTTATGTAATTTTTTCCAGAATTTTTCAACTCTTTTTTGTTATTTTCTAAAAGCCCTTTTTATTTGTTGTAATTTCTAAAAATCGAAGATCAATTAAAATCCTCTATGTTTTTCCCTAGGCCGAATTGTTTCTTGCCCGGCCCATTTCTTATTTTCTTGGACGCAGCCCACTTCTCTTTTTAATTTCTCTCCCGCCCATGTCGTGCTAGGCCGCCTCACTCCCGAGCCTGCCTCCCTCTCTCTTGTCTCTCTACCGCTACCAGCTGGGGCCTGCCCGTCAGCCTCCCATTCAGAAGCTCATAAATGTGGCTTTTCTTAACCAATTTAAGTGCAATTAATCGCATTAACACTCCACGTTCTTCCCCGCGTTCACTCCAACCCATTTCATCACCTTAAAGTGCTTTAACACGCATTTGCGCCACCACCTGCACCAGAATGAAACCACCTACACTAGCATGAAACCGCCACGCATGTACCTGCCCCACTGGACCTACTCCGCCACTATAAAAAGGAGCGCCAACTCCGTAATCGTCCACTCATCCCTCCTCAAGCTACCCCAACACCCCTCTCCCTCTCTCGCCATCGAATTTGAAGTTTTTCTTTACCGGCCCCCAAGCTCGTTGCCACCGTTTCTGCTACTATGCATGGAGCTCTACCATAATCGTCTACAACATCAGCTTTGCCTTGATGTGTTCTACACCATGCGCGAGCTGTCGAGACTAGAATAGTGCCACCGAGACCCAAATAGCGCCGCTGCCTTCTCCCTTGCCACCGGTCATGCTCGCGCGCCCAGTCGTCACGATAGTGAGCATCACACTCCCCATCCATCGCTATATCTATTGCATCCCTCGCCGCCCTCTGCCGCACTGCTGTTCGCCGGAACCATGGGTTCCTGTGCGCACCGCCACTGCTAGTGCCACGTGGCCGCCACCTCAGTGGTAGATTCCCGCGCGTGCGCTTACGTTTCTTTACTGTGAGGCAAGCGGCACTATGCCATGCGCCTAGTCTAACATGGACCGATGTTGTTCTGTGGATCTGGTCCATAGACTTGGGCCCACATGTTAGTAGCTGTGTCGATGATCGGAACACAGGGTTCCCTAGCGAATTTACTTGGGAAATGATGAAACATCTTAGAATTCAAAACATAGGATAATTGTTCTGAGAATAAATGTGGAAATATTTTGAGCATGTTTTTGAAATTTTCCTAAATCAATTATTGTGTTTGCAAACACAAAGTAAATTTAAAATAATTTTCAAGAAACATTTGAAGAAGATAAAATTTTGGAAACATCACACAAGAAGCTACACTCTATCAGGAGCCTCCACAAAAAGTTTCATAATTTTTGGAGCTCATGCACTATATTTTAAAAAAATTCAAACCGTTAGCCTATTCAAAAATATTCAGACTCATTTTCTTTTCCCGCTCACCTATTGGGCTAAAAGCCCAGCCTAGCCCATCTCCACGCGCACCAGCTAGCCCAACTCACTCCCTTCTCCTCCTCTTGATAACGCCCTAGCCTCACCTGTGAAGCTCTGTCTTCCACCTCGCCCTCGCCCCCGGTATGTGATGTCGCCCACCATTTTTGCGCTCAATTGCTCTCGTCGCCTTTGCACTGTGCTCCGCATCACACCGCCCATGCAAGCTCCCATCGTGTCACTTGACCACCATCACTGTCGCCCGTTTTCTTGCCGTGGCCGTCATCTTCTCGCTATTTTTCTCATGCAACTCTCCACATACATAAAGCCCCAACAGCATCGTCGTCTTGATCAGCTTGCCCCTATTCCATTTTTGCGCAAACCCGTGCTTTTCGCTCCCTGGTTTCACAGGAACATAAGCGTCGTTCCCGACACCGGTGAGCATGCCTCCATGCCATTGCCATTCTGGTGAGATCCTCCTCCCATGATATGTACATCACTTTGCTCCTAGGGACTCACCCATTCTATCTCTTTGCTTGATGTAGCCCCTAGAGCTCTATAGCGCGATCACACCATCTTCGTCTCTGGCCACACCTCAATCCAAGCCTTCGCATTCTTGCCTCTCCGGTGAGTTTGAGCTCAACCCGATGGCGTCACAATATGTTCCATGCCCTACTGATGCATTCCCTTTATATTATGAAATGAAAAATATGAGAGTGTGTTCTCACACATAGATAGGGGGAGATCCTTACCTAGGTCGATTAAGGACTGAATGCTAGTGCCACTAATCTAAGCCTAAGTGTACAACCACATGTGCTAGTTATGGGATAGCCTTAGCTAATTAAGTTATCTAGGAATAGCCTTGCATGTTGGTAGGCCGCAGTAGTACAAGCAATCCAGGAAGGGTTGTTCGAAGGGGCTCCCTTCACCGAGGTGCTAGGAACAAAGCCTTCTGATACAACAGTGAATGCCTCGCTGAAGCGGGAAGAACTTGGGTGAAGTGAGGGTTGTCATTCACCGGGCTAGTGCAAGCTTAGGACTAGGTGATTTAAAGGCTTCGTTATGAACTCTAGAATACATACTATAATGTTGTGTGTGGTGGTTTCTATGGATACCAAACAAACTAGAGACCTTGTATCATGTGGGTAAAGTTGTAGACCTCTACAGAGTGTAAATCTATTTGAATAGTTGTGCTCGCGGTCATGAGCGTGCTAACTGCAGTCACATCAGGTATAGTCTTAATTTTTGAAAAAACAGTTTGTTGGAAAATGTTGGGATGGTTTGGTTGATGTGTGTGCCATTTCTATGGCTAAGAATGAATCGATAATTGCAACTGAGGAGGGTTATGATTTACTATTGTTAATGTTACATGTTAATTCGTTGTATGTCAATTGCTCTTTAAAATTAAACATGCTTAATGCTGAAAATTACTTTGATAGCCTTTCATTTATATTATATTGCGATACACTACAAGTCTTGCTGAGTACAAAATGTACTTAATCTTGCTTAAATTGTTGTTCAGAGTGTGAGGATGAACAGGTTCCGGACTATACGTTCTTTGCACCCAGTACCGGAAGGTACGGTAATGTGTCTTTCTAGGGTTTGTCCTTGTCGGTTTCCTGGGATAGGGATGAGGCACACCACTGGACACTTTTTGGTTTTATTACTATGCTTCCACTTTTTACTCTTTGAAACTGCAATTTAATTTGGCCAATTGGCCGTGTAATGTAAACTTCTTATGTAAATGCTTAAGGTTAATAATGTCCTATTGGTGTCATGTTGTATGTATAAATTGTATGGATGTGTGTACTAGGTACTGATCATAGGACTAATAAGGTACACACACAGGATCTTCAGGTATTCAAAGCCTGGGGTCCAACAAATGATGTGAGAATGCTATAAAAAAGGAAGACCTTTTATTGCTATGGACATACTAAGTGTTTGTGTATGAATACAAAAGATGTTATAGAATGATCGTAATGATTGGGATTACTATCAATGTCTAAGGAGAAACGTCTCTTGAAGATTCTTTATAGAGTGTGTGAGTTAGCCTGTTATAGTATGTGAAAGGCTGGCAGTTAATGCTGCTAAAGACGCCTCTAATCTTCACGCACGTTCGCTAGGAGAGTCTAGAACCGTCACGTCCGTTAGTCAACTGTCATAAGTTGCAAAATATGCCAAAAACCGCCTTCCTGCCAGTCATGTGGAGAACTGTTGTGTCTCCCAACCAGTTTGCTAGTCGGGGATTGTCCAAACCTATATAAATGGTCAGACAATATCCATAACTAGTCGTTCGTGACCTAAACTGGTTGTCAACCAGTTTGGCCGTAATAAAGGGAATTGGATTTCCTTTATAAACTGGTTGTAGGTTCATAACCATTATAATATGGGCCTCTATTAAGAGGGCCTTCTTTGACAGGAAATCTGACTTTGACCGAAAAAGGTTTACCTCGTAAAGAATCCTCGTCAGCTAGCCCCAAGGCTTAAGAAAATAATATTTACTTAAGGCTTTTTGCCTCGAAACGTGCATCGATAGGATTCGATCTGGCACAATCATTCCAATCATTTAATGAAAATATAGGCGAAAGGATAAGTTTATGATTTTCTTAGAAGTTGTCTCTAGAGGTTGTGGTAAGTGGGCGAACAGTTCACAGTGAAGGGAATAAAAGTATAATCTTTTTTACCTTTCCCACAATTCTCTCTCATTGCAATCTTTGTCTCCCGCCTTAGTGCCATTTCATCTTTGTTCTCAAACTCTTTCTTCTTCCAAAAATCTTTGTTTGATCTTTAATCATGGGGATTCTCGGAGCTTCAACTCTTTTTAAGAGCAAGATTAAGGAACTTGAGGATCAAGGATATAGTCTGCTACGATCCTTAATTGAATGGAACCCTTGGGATGATGAGGATGCTCAAATTATGCAAGAAGGTTGGATCATCCTTTTTTCTTCTTTTGTAAAGCTAGGGGTTCGTTTGCCCAAAAGTGAATTTTTGGCAGACGTCCTAGATTACTTCAAGATAGAACTTTTTGATGTGGATCAAACTTCTAGATGAGATTTAATCCGTTAGTTGCCCGATCTTTCATGGTGGAATAGCAAACTCACAACCAATTCAGTTGAATTGAATTGCAAGTACAATAGAAGCCTCAGTGAATAGTGCCCATGCTTGAATAGTGCCCGAACTCTTGATCTCTCTCTCTCTCTCTCTCAACTCATCTCCTGAACTCATCTCAAGAACACATGATATGCGCCAAAATGGCTTTTCTATATTTCATTATCTAAATCTTAACTTGTTCACCTCTAGAAAGTATGTTTACAATGGCTTATATAGCCACCTAGGACACCTAAAACAAGAAACATACTCTAAAGATAACTTGGATGCAAAAATAGAAACACTGAAATTTCTGCCGTCAGCTTCTTTTAGATGTTGCGGTGCGCACAGATGCAATATTAAGGTGATACTTGACTCTTTGTGAGGGCCTTGACGTTATCTTTCCAAGGAGTCGAAGAACACTCAAATCGGAGTTCGTATGCCAAAGTTATAGTGTTTTCAAACTGGACTGTGCTGGCAGTGACGAGTTCAATCTTAACTGACTTCAAACCTTCCAATCTTCAATTTCCTTGTTCGGGCCTTCTTGGATCCATGGAAAAGATGAAAAAGAAAGTCACCTAGACCATTGGAAAGTTATGAAATATCCGTATACCACCCAAATAAGTCGTACAAGTCATGGACTCCCCAAGATTATCAACTCTCGCGCAACATTTTGGACAGACCGTGCAACATCCAATAAAGTTACCATAACTTTTTATAGATAGCTCCAAATCGAGATTTGTTTGATCCGTTGGAAACTAGACTTGATAAGATTTCTAAATATAAACTTTGTGTTTATTGGAAACCTCAGAATTCGTTCAGAAACATTGATGAACATGACGAACAAAACACCGAGTACACACATGCACATGCAACTATTTTTCTATTGCCCCTCCGGGTTCCCATGCAATATCCATGCCTCATATGTGTGACGGTTCATGCATGTGTAGCTCCTCCTCACATGCACCATGCACACATTCATGTGCTGCAAGTGTGCGCTTAGCTTCATACGCTTCTTCTTCTTTCTTCTCAGCGATTCTTATAATTAACTCAAGCAAAACAAATTTCACACAAGAATTAATTTTAGAAACAAAATAGTGGGGCTAGCCACATCACTTTTGCACTTAGGACCAAATTCTATCATAATCCTTAGTGTCTTTTCGCATTTTTGCGAAGCTTTTCTTGGCATTCCCCCTCCTTTTTAGATACTTCTACCAGCTCACCCGAAACAACAGAGGTCAAGGGAACTGTGGGAGTATCTATTTTAAACTCCAGGACCAGATGTCCAAGAAATATCCCCCACTTCCCATTAGGGATTCATGGCGGGATTATCAGAAGGAGTGGTTCTACTCCGACATTCCTGGAAGTAGTCGCTTGAAGTACACTGGAGGCACTCCACCATCCTGGTCAGCTCAGGATTCAAGGAAGGAGATGACCTCCTTGAGATTAACCATCAAAGAGGAAAAGGTGGTCAACTCAGTCGTCTCCTTGGTGGCCGCCAGTTTAACTGGTCAGCAAATCATCCACAACTTCATTCATGACAAGATCAGCCCCGTGAAGAAAAGGGCTCACTATGCTTGGATGTTGGAAGGGGAGAAAGATCCGGCAAAGGATAGTCCTAGAGGTATGTATCTCTTCCAGGTATTTTTCTTGTTTAAAACTTTGTAATTTAAATATTATTAAGTCTGTAAATTTTTGTTTTCTTTAGTTTTGCCAAAGGAAGTGGTCGAGGAGAGGACCTCACTAATGTTGAAGAATGTGAGGGAGGGCTCAAAGTCTATCTCTTTTGACGACCAGCCTTCTAGCCTGATCGGAGCGTCTGTAGAGTTCAAAAAAGAACAAATATATGTATGTATAGGTTTTTTTATTTCAGTCTTGAATATTTTATTAAGACTATAATTTGACATTTTCTCTTTATTTCTTTTAGATGCATGGCAGGAAGAGGAGTGTCGACCAATTAGGGTCTAGCAGTCAGGCTTCAACTGCTAAAAAGACCAAGACTGTTGTAGTGTTAGGAAGATGAAATCGAGGTGGAAAAATAAATTCCCCTCATTTTGAAGCGAAAACCTAGTCCTAGTGTAAATATTATTGAGGTCGACAGTAGCAAGTTGGTCGTTGCTGACGTCCTATTTTCATTTGAGACCGACATCGGTCTTCGCTTCAAGTAAGTTTTTTTTAACTTAAACTTACTTTCTTTTGATTTTTGCAATGTTTACTTAGATAAATGATTTTATTTGTATGTAGTCCCCTGACGACCTCTCTCGCTTCAATTACTGAAATAGAAGAATCTAGAGAGGAGCCACTGTCTTCTACTGTGACTAGATCAACAAAAATCAGTTTGGAGGAGGTGACAGTGCCTAAGGTGGTCGGAGAGGCTCTGACCTCCTCAGGATAGATTCCCACAGAAGCAGTCGAAAAGTCTTCGACTCTTGTGGAAGTGGTGGTTGAGAAGATCCCACAAGTTGAAGAAGAGATCAGGGAAGCTAATGTGGCCATCGAAGAGATTCTGACCAGTGAAGTTTTGCCTATCACTAAAGAGGTTGTTTCTGACCAGGGCACTAGTCAGAATTTCATTCTTCAGTCTACAAAACAATTAAGTGTTCTTACTTCTTCGAGTGTATTACGACTGAGCATTTGCCTTCTTCTTTGCTAAGATTTTTTATCTTGGTCTTTGAATAGGAAACTATTCTTTCTCTTCCCTTGAATTCTTTTATTGGTGCCATGGTGGCGTCGAAGGCACCCTCTAAACGAGAAGGTGCTCCAACCAGTTTAAGGATCGACTAGCCTACTATATTAGATGATTCTGGGTATAGTGAATTAGAGACAAAAATCAAAGACCTAAACAGATGGGTAATGGCCTTTTTACATAAGTCTTTTGATTTTTGGATAAAATAGCAGATAAATGACTTCTTACTATTGTATTTGTAGAAAATGGTTTTTGAATTTTTGAATAGTCTGGAGTCTAATGAATTTTTAAATATAGCAAACGAGCTCAAAAATTTTGAAAACTTTTCCAGAGGCTACTAACTTTAGCTAGTTTTTAGCAAAAATAACCCCACCATTTTAACAGCTTTCGATTTTTTCTAAAAATTAAATTATTTAAGAAAAGCAAGAAAGGTTCAAAACAAGACAAAATAGTTTCATGCAGTTTTAAAGAGAGAACACAAATTAGGGTTGTTACAATAGTGAAGGAAAGCAACGGAAAGACACTTTCACGCGAAGGAAATGGAAAGGAGAAGACGGTTGTAGAGGGGACGATGTGTAGTCCATTGCTGGGCCAAAATAGTAATGGGTCGGGCCAACCAGGAAAACCTCTTGCGGTTGGTTTTAAATTTTTAAATCATTTTGACATTAATTTAAATCTAGAAATCACATTTATGCTCAGAAAATTACCAAATTTGGCTCAACAATTTTGAATTTTATTGGTGAAGCAATTTAGAACCAGAATAAAATATTTACATTTTACCAAGTTTAAATTAGTTTCAAAAATGCATTTTTAGCATATGAAAATGAGGAAAAATCTTTAACTAAAGCATAAAATTTTGGGAAAAGGCCAAAAATTCATAAATGAAAATTTGAACATAAATATATAATATATTTGAAATTTTGGGATGTTACAGACCTACCCCCCCCCCCCAAAAGAGAATCTCGTCCTCGAGATTCGGACGGCTCGGGAAAGAGATATGGGAACTTGGCTCTCAGACGGTCTTTGTATTGCCAAGTTGTTTCTTCCTCAATGTTGTGCTCCACTGAACCTTGCAAAACTTGATGGTCCGACTCCTTGTTTGACGCTTGGCTTCTTCTAAAATACGAATTGGATGCTCCTGATATGTGATTTCTTGTTGCAAATCAATGCTCTCCAATTGGGTCTACTCAATCAAGACTCGGAGATATTTCTTCAGTTGTGAAACATGGAATACATCATGAATATAAGAAAGTTCATGTGGCAGCTTCAATTGGTATGCTACCTCTCCTCCTCTTTTAGCTAGTATCCAAAAAGGTCCTATATATGGGGGCACTAACTTTCCTTTGACTTGAAATTGGTGAGTACCATTGAGCGGTGCGTGTGACCTTTAAATATACATAATCATTTGGTTCAACCTTTAGCTCTCGATGTCGATGATCACCATAGATCTTTTGCATTGATTGGGCAGCCTTCAATCGGTCTCGAATTAATCGAACTTGTTCTTCAGCTTTCTTGATAGCGGCTAGTCCAAACACTTGTCTTTCTCCGGTCTCAGACAGATGGTTGAGTTCTCAAAAATTCAGTAAGCTTGGATTGCGGTTGTTGTGTGGCTGTGGTTGCTCCATTTGTTGTCACTAGTCATCAACCCGTGCATCCGCACAGACTACATATTTTAAATGGTGTTTCTCCATGTCACAGAAGTTTTACTCCCTCTGTTTGTTTTTCTATAAGGCGCCTACACATTTTGTGAGTCAAACTTTGTAAAAAAATTACCAATAATTAGTTTAACAATATAAAGGTTAGTACAGTCATGATTTTGTACTTATTATAAATATTTTTTAATCCCTCATATTCAAACTCTTTAGTTTCAACGTACAATGTTAAAAGACATGGATATCTCTGTAGTTGATGCAAGCTGTAGATTATAACGGTGGAAAAAACAAAAAAAGATTAGAGTGTTTTAGTGTTCTCACGTTTCTTGTGCTGAAGCGTAGCAACAATGGACTCCATGTTTGTTAAGGAGAGAGAACTACATGTTTGATACGGAAAACACAACAATTAAAGGCGCTGTAATAAATCTGCCGGCTAAAAAAATATATCCAAACTGCAGGTTGTACAACATGCTAAATTGGATGGTTTTCCCTTTTTCTCTGATTAATGTAGGAATTTCTAGTATTTTTCTTTTTCTCCGATTAATGTGGGAATTTCTAACTTTTTACCCCTTAGGATTAATATAGAGGCTTTTAGGAGAGCCTCCAATTAGTATAGATATAGATAGATAGGTGCAGCTTGCATATTAGCGGTGTTCGGAGCAATTTGCTGGAGGATGATAGTTTGCGCTTTATGGTTCCATTCAATTTCAGCAGGTACTTGAGCCATGGAATGTGGCGGAGGTAGCCCAGTTCCATACACATGCTCACGCTGATTTTGGTCGTGCGCTTGCTCATCTCGTGCACCGGGGTGTAGCGGGTTTGGTTGTGATGGGTTCGGCAGTTGAACACCTGGCGGTTGTGAACTGATCAAAGCTCCTAGGGTTCTGAAAATACTGGACATTAAACGGGTCCTTAGTCCGGTCATCTTGTCCACATATCGATTGTCATCCACTTGATAAAGATGAAAGGGAAGTAGCACAAGATAAGGGCAGAAACTACGAGGGTTATGGTACTTCGTTAAACTTCTAGAACCAAAGAACCAAGCTCAAATTAAACACAAGTCCGAAAGGAAAGCAAGACAACTTGTTAAACATAATGGTAGGTTTTTGGTACTGCGATTGCTAAACACAACGCCCTTGGGCAAATAGGCAATTCGCACGTTACATAGATGACATACACATCACAATATAGCATCTACAACCTAAGGATACATAAATCGAAGGGGGTACATAGCTCAGAACAAAAATGAAACCAGTTGAGCTCTAGTGGCGTATCCTAAAGGACTAGTTCTCAATGAGAGTAGGTGCCTCGACAGAGGTGGGTGTCTTGGGTGGAGCGGGTACCCTGGGCTTCTTAGTCTCCTCAATCTCCCGAGTCTCAGACTCCTCTGAGTCAATCTGTGGCTGTGTTCGGCGGCGCGGTGCAGAGCGTGAATGTTCCCATTCTACATCGACGGGAGCATACACGTGATGATACCCCATCACAGAGAGACGGAGGCGGCGTGCAACAAACCCAGGGTAAGGGGCCGGCTCACGAACCAACACACCACCATGAACAGGCGGCCGAACAATGGCGGGTTGTGCGGGAATGGAATCTTTGTACAACAACCTACACTCTTTCAACCCTGTGGCAACCAATGGCTCGATGAGCCTCTCAAGGTAGGCCACCCGATGACGAAACTCCAGTAGCTCACAAACCACAGGGCTGTGATACCTATCTAAGAAAACAACGAAGTCTGCAAAGTAACAGAGAGTCAAATTGTGGATATCATAGGGATATGCTTATGATCTTAGGATAATGATACAATTGGCAATGGTATTAAGGGTTTGTCGAAACACTCGTTTTCGACAAAGTTCAGGAAAATCGGTATTACCGTAATTGTAGAGCGGTATTACCGCAAGTCGATGGTCTGAACGTGTGGTCCGACCGGGTGGTCCGGACGTATGGTCCGATCATGTGGACCGATCGGGAGAACTGGTCGGATCGGACCAAGTGGTCAAGGAAAATCGGTATGATCGCAATTGAGAAGCGGTATTACTATAGCGTGGTATGACCGAAATTGAAAGGCGGTTCTACCGCAGCGCGGTAAAACCAGATTTTACTTTGCGGTATGTTTTTTTTTCCATAGAACATATTTTGAGAGTTTCTTCTCTCTTGGAAATCGGTATGACCGTTTTTTGGGAGCGGTACTACCGCATTGTGGTAATACCGATGTTTACACAACGGTATGACCGATTTTGCCCTATTCGTTGGCAATCTTGGCGGCGATGTTTGTAGGTTAGGTCAATCTCATAGGTTTCATTGTATTTGTGTTGCATGATGCATGTTTTGACTAACGTGGGTCAAGTTGCGAAAAACTTGTTCTCGGAATCGATTTCTTTGTCTATTGTTTTGCAGAAAGCTTGGAGGTCAACGATGGTCAACAACGAGAATGATCGGGACTAGCGTTGGAGAGCTGAGGTTTAGAATGATTGAGGATGCCGGGTGAAGTCAATGGACTCAAGCATGATGCAAAATGGAGAAGGATGATCGAATGGGAAGTTTGATGCAACGGGTTGCATCAAGCGACACGGGGTCGGTGCAAGTGCCAAGGTGGTTTTGGTGGGAGCCGGATGGAAGAGACTTGCCAATATGAAGAGAGCCGACTGATCAACCTACACGTGGCGAAGCATGCGATTGCTTCATGAAGATTGGACTCGATCTTTGGAGAAGGAACGAGAAGGGGTATTTTGGTAACTTCACCTAAATACCGCTTTGATGGCTTTTTGGCTAAACCATAGCGCAGGACGACACAAAGAGAGGTGGTTTAGGTCAATTGAAGATAAAGATGACGCTTTGAGAAGCGTGCGTAAGTTAGACCCGTTTGTGTGTGGGTTTAACGGGTGCCCATTAGGGTTTTCTCTTATAGCCTTGCCTTCACTATAAAAGGGGAGGATGCTGGTTGTGCACCTCCCAACCCTTGTATCTAAAAACCCTAGTTTGTGTTTTACGAATAGAAGAGGAAAGTGGAGAGGTTAGGGTTCTTGAGAGGTGGATTGATTGAGTGCTCTAGTATTGAGCTTTTGTCCTCTAGGGTGGAGTGGTTGTAAACCAACTTCAATCTCTAATCAATCTAAGCAAGATTCTTCAAAGATGAATCTCTCCTTCTTGCTCTCTCTTTGGTGATTTTGGTTTTTCGATGATCCATTGGTTTTTCTTTGGTTTCTTGCTGAGATCTTGCTTGATGTGACATATGGTAATATATCTAGGATCATATTGATCATCTATTAACCACGAGCAAGTTCTAGGATCAAAGTTTGATTTTGGCTCGGTTTTGAAGGAACCTCCACTCAAACGGAAAAACGTTAGAACTTTGGCAATGATCTAGACGATCTTTGATTGGAATAGGTTCCTGACATCCTAGAGATTGTGTGTTTCAATTTTCATGAAGTTTGGAGCTGTTGATCAAAAGTTGTGCTAATTTTGGATTTCGTTTTCGGACTGATTTTCCTGTTCATCGTGCTGTTTGTGATGTTCATCCAGTAATACCGCTACTGTTCACTAGTATTACCACTGCACGGTAATGATGCTACTATTCACCAGTACTGTTCACCAGTATTACCACTGCACGGTAATGATGCTACTATTCACCGGTATTTACCGGTACTGTTCATCGGTACTGTTCGTAATCACTGTTCATCAGCGCGTTTTTGCGTTTTTGGTTGTTGTGCTTGGGGGTTTTGGATTGGATTCAATACAAGTCTTCCGCTATACTTGTATATTGATCTTCGTAGCTCTCATTACTATTGGAGTGAAAATCTTGTTGAATCTGATCAAAATAAAAAAGAGATAGTGCTTCTATTCTCCCCCCTCTAGTCGCTGTTTTTGGTCCAACAAGTGGTATCAGAGCCCGGTTAGTTCACTCTTGATCTTAACAGGTAACTGAACTTGGCGATAAAGAAGTACTCCACTAAGCTGCATGTCTTCAATGGGCTCTACTATGCCTATCGGAAGAATCGCATGCGTGTCTACCTTCAGAGCGTAGGTCAAGTCATACAGGAGATTGTTCGAGCCCCGCTCGTTTTACCCGAGGTTGCTACGCTGGCTTCAGCAGTCCTCTTGGCTAACAACCATAAGGCAAAGAACCTCCTATATGTCGGGCTTGGTAGACAGGAGTTGATTCTAACAGCCCTTGTTTTAATGAACAGTAATAAAATGCTTTTCATAGCATTTCTCGTCATTTTGAAACTTGGGCAATTTGTTACAATTTAAAACCTCCATTTTCGATTCACATCTTAGTCTTGTTTTTGAAACTTCAAAAGAAAATGCAAGTCTATGCTTGTATTGAGACCGGGAAGTATTTTTGTCAAATACTAGAAAAATTATCTTGAATAAAAATGAATTTTTTCAAATTTTTAGAGATTATTTTGTTCTTAAGAAAAATCTTTGTTCTCTTAACAAACCTATTCGGGAAAAATATTTATTTAAGTATTTGTAAACCAAGAACTGTGGTTTTCAAAATTTACCTGGGACATATATCATCCTAGTAGCCTCTCTGCAAAATTTCGTATTTTTACAAATTTATTTGATATTTTTAAACCCCTAGTCAAACTTTTGAAGTTGGTTTTGGGTTCAAGTCAACTTTGAACTCAAACCCAGTCTTTGGGCACTGTAGCAACTCGAGCCACTTTGGCCTAGTCCAAACTTGTGCCTTTGAAACTAGCTCTGTCACGTTCACGCTCAGCCCAACCCCAGGGCACTCATGAGTCGTCTGATTTCTAACGGATGATCCTGATCTCTTGGGCTGTTCAGACTTTCCAAACAACCCGCGCAATCTCCACCATTGGATTTAATCTCGACAGACCAGATCTTGTGGGCCGTTCGGACCATCCGAACACGCCATACAATCTTGGCCATTGGATTTAAATCCAACGATACGCCATTTTCAAGTGGTAAAACCCCACGCACGTGCGAGCCCTTGGATTCAAAATTAATGGCCACGATCAATTGGGCCATTCGGATTGTCCGTACACACCTTGATTGTGAGCCGCTAGATTCAAAATCAAGTGCTAGGATCAATTGGGCCGTTCGGACCGTCCGAACAGCCCTTTGATCTCAGCCTTTGATTCTTGATCAAACCATGCCATCCTTTTTGGGTTTTAAACTTGAAAGCGCGCACTTTTCTAGAGCCGTTGGATTTCAATCGTGTGGTTCATATGAGTTGGGCCGTTCGGACTGTTCGAACGCCCCACTCAATCTGCACCGTTCATTTTTGATCAGATGGTCAACATTCTTTTGAGTTCACTGTTTCGTATCTTCACTGAGACTGACAGTGGGGCTGTATGTCAGTGACTCAATGTTGTCTTATCCGCGCCATTTTGCCAGCACCGAGTTCATCGCCGTTGAGGTGGTGTTGCGTCACGATTTTCGCAGCATGCAAGTGACACTTGGCGCTATTTCGCTGCCTAGAGGACACGCATGAGCTTCCTTGTCTTCTCCGACGAGTTGGGTATAAAAACCCTAGTGTTCACTTTCTGCCATTTTTGTTGCCGCAGCGATTCTTCTTCATCTCCGACGTAGCGTTCTCGTTCTCACGCTTTGTCATCTCTTTCAATGCTTTATTCATCCTTTTAATGGGAGTTTTTGGCATTGCTTGTAGATTGAAAACGCGAGCTTGTCCTCTGTGCTGTCCAGAGCATGTTCAGAGCGCCGCTGTCGTGGTTTCCTTTGCTCCGGTGAGCTTTTCCATCGCTCTTTTGCGTCACATCGTGTCATGTGATCTAAGGAGCAAAACCCCTCAACTAATTTCATCTTTGGTCAAATAGGTTGATTGCATTTTAAAGATCTCCTGTTTCGGCCAAGTTTCACCATTTTCGTCTCCAACTCCGGCAGGGTGAGCCATTTCTTAATTCCTTTCGTTTTGAGCTTCTTATGGAGCTATGTAACCTATCTCAATCACTCACTCTTTGATTCTTTGCTCAGATCATCTTATCACCGAAGGACTTCTTTTGTCATTTTCGGTCTTTCATATCGACAGCAAGTTTAGAGTCTCTCTGATCAACTTTTGAAGCTCAGGTAGTTCCTTAGGCACCCTTGTAGCATAAGCAAAATTATTTTTGCTTAGTGTGCCTTCAAATCAGCAAAAGATCTAAAATCTTTGCCTCTGCTGTTTTGTTGTTGGACAGATCGACAATTCTGTAGCAAACCCTAGTTGTTAATCTCTGTCAGTTAGTGCTATTGTAGATTAATCTAGGTTATTATCTTTACTAAATATAGTTGTAGCTTAAGCATTTTTCTAGTTGCACATTAATACTTTGACCATGTTTCTTTTCATCATTTTGTTCTCTGGAAGTTCTTGCTGTTCATTTGATTTTTGCTCTTTTTAGATTCTGACCTTACCGACGTGAGTGAAAATCCTCCTGAGCAACAAGAACCAGAACAAGTGGTTTATTATTACCAAGGCAAGCATCCTCTTTGCACCATGTTGATCCCAGATTTCTATACTTTATAATTTCAAAATACAGTGATACTGTTGCATGCTATTTTTGATGTATTTGTGATCTGTGCGTAGTTAGTTATATCCCAATGATTGTGGCTTGTCATGAATTACATTCATACACTTATGCTCAAGTTAGAATCCTTGTTCTAGTATTTTGTTCTATATATCGTTGCTTAGCAGTGCAAGTCTGTAGAACGTTAGTGATTGACAAGCTTCTCTTGTCAGTCATGGGCAACACCAATTAAAACTTTTATTTCGATTCTTTCGATCAGTTTGGTTAAAACTGAATTTTGAGTTAAGTCCTTTCTGTTTTGATAAAATTTTGGCTTTGATCTGGACAAGAGGTTGCTAGTAATGGTGCCTTCGTGCACGAGATTGGGTAATGTGGTAGTCTTGTCCAAATCATTAAGGACTGGACTTTGACCCTTTAATTCCAGTACCTTGCGTATTTCCACACGCGGTGTGTGGGCGCTGCGTGGTTAAGTAAGGAGATGGTGTTTTGAGTTGAGGAACTGGTGGTGTGAGGACATTTGTAAAGTTTACATGTTCGTAGGGTGCCGAGTTCAATTCTATAATGTGTAGGGAAGCACTATTTTATTTTGTTCATTTACTCGGTATTCCCAACACAACTTGTGCGCTCGTTTGGTTAGTAGGTAGTATAACCTGCAATAAATGGGATTACATCGCGCATGGGTGATTCAACTCAATAATGTCAACTTGCTGAAAAATACCGAATTTTAGTTTACCCGACCGGCATACCAAAGGAAGTGTGTCATCGTTCGGAGGCATCCGAAGGCTTTCAGGCTGACTAAGTCATATAGGTAAAGATGTACACCTCTGCAGAGTTAAAACTATTCAAATAGCCGTGTCCACAGTTACAGACAACACTGGATTTGTTGGTTATCAATGTATAGACTCTGTTTTTAAAATGTTGTCAGGGGTACTGTTTCGGCATGAAGGTGTATTCATGCTAGTTATTTATTCAAAGTGGATAGCCACTTTGATTGTGTGAATGATTGTTGAACAATGTTTTACTTACTGTTGTTTTAGTCCAAACTTGTTTATAACACTGATTTAGCAAAACTTAGCAAGTGTAGGACTAAAATCTGGCTTCATGCAAAACTATTACCTTACAACCTTCCTGTTGTCAGCCTTATGCATGTAAAGTTCTAATCCTTTATTTAGGTGCTGCTAAACACTTTCTTTTAGTAGTTTTGTGTAAGTCTTGCGAGTACCTTTTGTACTCAGGTGCTTTAACCACTTGTTGAAGGTAAGGACGGTTACTTGTACGAAATGCCCGTTAGCATCGATCAGGGCGACGCTAACGAGTGAAGCTGTTTCTATCCTCCACTCAGTTGCCTGAGGGTTATGAGGGCACACTTGGTAGCTTTTTGCTGTTTATAGTTTGTTTCCGCTGCACTAAAACTTCGATGTTTGTTCTTTGTTCGGTTTATACGTGAACCGAATCAACTTGTAAAGTTTTTTATGTATTAATGTATCTGTGTGCCTTGTATGACATGGTACAATGTTGTTGAGGATATATCTACAATAGTCTGTGATCTTGGGAACAATTGTAAGACATATATCCGAAAACCTGGCATTGGGTTTATTCCTTGTTGAAAATTATGCTTTCGGGTGTAATTATTTAACTTGGAATATATTCAATACCAGAGGTCCTCACAGAGATAGTGCTCCTATTCACCTTCCTCTAGTCGACGTTCCGGTCCAACACAAATCAATCTCGTGGGTGCTGTCGACAAAGAGGTTGTAGTCTCCATCAAGGCGAGTGCAACAGATGGTAGCGATACACAACAGAAAGCTTCCGTAGCATGCAGCGAAGGAAAGCTCCTATGTCGGCTTGGGCATCGATGAGCACTTTATGTGGTACTCGTCTAACACCTGGCTCGTGATAGCTCGATACACCGAGTACTCCGGGCTTAACGCGAAGCCAGCGTGTTGCAGCATGGATGCCAAGGTACTAGGCAACCCTCTCGTCTTTCCTACGGTCGAATGGTGGCAAAGCACCCACTGGGCCATCTACCAGTTTTGAAATGAAGGGAAGGTGTCATGTCAGTAAACCGTTTTGGTAAACAAAAGTGAAGGGAAAGACAAGAGATATATGCTAAGAAAGGTAAGGGCAACAAGAATAATAACAGAAATAAGCATGTATAATAGTTTGAGTAAACAATATGCAAAACATTGAAATATGTGATCAGTGTGGTCAAAGGAGGGTAGTTTCCATGCTTGTTGAACACTAGTTCTTGCTCTGGATCAACTTCGTACTATTCCAGCACATTGGTATCTAATCGTAAAATCCACGAAACACCAATAAACACCAAATAAATTCATATTAAGAGAAAATTCAAATATTTTTGCATATTATGAAATATTAAGATTTTATAAAAAATTAGAAGCAAGTTTCACTTAATTTGGAGCTCCAATGCAAAAGTTATTAGCATTTGAATTTGGTTCGGTTGGAAAATCCAGAAAAAAGGAAAGTGAAAACACTGTGCACATATTTTATTTTTAATTTCCATTTTTCCTCCTAAAGGAAAATATGGGTTTGTTGCGTCATTAGGCTGACAGGTGGGGTTGGGTCTATCGTGAACCGAGTTCATGGACACGTCTTTAAGACAGGGGGACCCACATGACAATGAATCATATTTTAAATCTTCATTAAATTAAGATTTTGATTAATTTATTGGCTAGTCCCACACGTAAGCTAGAAATGGTGGGCTAGGTGAGACGATGCACAAACACCAAATGAGCAAACACTTGTGTGGGAGTGTTTGGGGATGTGTTTGCACCACGTGCCATTGAAAATGGAGACTAGACAAAAAAAACTAGATAGAAATTAATTGAAAAGTCCACAGATGGGTGTTTTCTAGAAATGGGAAGCGGTCAGACCGATCGTTGGTTGGCGATCGAGGCCGTGGTGGTCGTCGGTACCTGTTATAGAAGTCTTGGTCGAGACTAGCCATGGGTAGGCGGTCGACGGCCATCGATAAGCGATCGAGGCCGGTCGGCGTCGATGGTCTGATCGGCCATAGCGAGTTCAGGCATAGTGAGTGTGGTGGATTTTGTGCATTTGCCCAAAATCAAGGGATTAGTGCTTATGTGTTGCTTGATGTATGTTTTGGCTAACGTGGGTCAAGTTGTGAGGAACTTGTGCTCATAATCGATTTCTTGGTTTATGGTTGTGCAGGGACGCTTGAAGTTAACTACAGTCAATGGCCAAGATGATCAAGACTTGGTTTGGTGAAATCAAGGTCCTAAACGATCAAGGATGTTGGGTGAAACGGTTGGTCTCAAGCCTGGCGTAGCAAGGACAAGAACGACACGAAGAGGAATTTCGGTGCAATAGGTTGCATCAAGCAGATTGTGTTGGTGCAACTGTTGAGGCGGTCTAGTAGGAGTTGAACAAGAGAGATTTGTCAACATGAGGAAAGCCATTGATAAACCTACGCGTGGTGAAGCATGGGACTGCTTCATGAGATTAGACTCGGTCAAGGATGGAAGGATTGAGAAGGGGTATTTTGGTATCTTCACCAAAATACCAAGCTGGTGACCTTGGAAAAACTACGAATCATTATCCGCTTTGAGAAGTGTGCGTGAGTGTGAGGCCCGTTTATGTGTGGGCTTAATGGATGCCCATTAGGGTTTATCTCTTAGCTCTTAGCTTCCACTCTATAAGTCTTGGTGCAAGATGGCAACAACCAAGCTTTGGAAACCCTAATTTTAAGATTTGGGAAAGTGGAGAGAATAGAGGAGGCTAGGGTTTGAGAGATGTATTGAGAGAAAAATTGTGGGATTGGATGCTCATGAGTGAACTTTTGTTCTGCATGGTACAGTGGTTGTAGACAATCAATCCTCAATATCAATCCAATCATATTCGTGCAAAGATGACTTCTCTCTTATTCTTGCTCTATCTCTTGTGAATTTTGGGTTCTTGTGATCTACTGGTTTTGCCTTAGACTTTTGCTGTGAACTAGCTTGCTAGGATATGTGGTAGTTGATCTATGGTCATCTTGACCTTTCATCCATGAGAAAGTCTTTGGATCAAGTTTAGGTTTTTCCCCTATTTTGTGCCTTCTTCCTCTCAATCAAGGAACTTTTGCAATGATCATCTTGATTTTTGATTGGAATAGGTTCCTAGCCTTCTTGAGAGCTTTGTCTAAAATCTCACGTGATTTGGATCTCTAGATCAAAAGTTGGTCCTTCATCATGTTGTTTTTCTATCAATAGGGGAGTAGTCAGACTAGCTTCTAGGTGCAGTCAAACTGGCTATGCGGTCAGACCACCAGTTGCTCACCGACCAAATTGGCTGAGGGATGTTGAAGTTTGATTTTGAATGTTTCAGTTCAGTTCTTCCACTGTGATTTTGATACCTTGATCCTCATAGCTTCACATAGCTATTGGAGTAAAAAGGGAGTTGAATACCAGAGGAGAAAACGTGAGCTCGTATTCACCTCCTCCCATCTAGTCGCTTATTTCGGTCCAACAAGTGGTATCAGAGCCCGGTTAGTTCATACTTGATCTAACCGGTTGATGAACATGGCGACTGACAAGTACTCCACCAAGCCACCTATATTCGATGGGCTCGACTATGCCTATTCGAAGAATAGGATGCGTGTCTATCGCGAAGGTCAAGAAGCATTTCGAGTCAAATATGAGAAACTAAAGAGCAGAATTGATCATGCATCTTGTACTTCATGTGAATCTTTTAAGCTTGAGGTTGTTGTGCATAAGGAAAAATATGCTAGAGCTGTTAAGGGTAAAACTTCTGAATCATGTTCTAATATTTTAATTGAGGATACTTACCTTAAGGATACTCTAGAAAAATTCTCTAAGGGTAATAAGCAACTTAACATAATTCTAGACAAGTCCAAGACTCCTATTGGAAAGCAAAGGTTAGGGTATAACTTTGACAAGGATAAAACTAAGCCAAATGTCATTCAAGTGCTTGAAAATGAGCTAGTTGAATTCAAAACCCAACCTGCTAAGATGCTTTTTAAGTTTGGAGACTTTGCTCAAATGAACTCAGATTAGCATATTGCTTCTCCAAGTTGTACCAAGTACCATTGCACCTATTGCAAGACGGATAGGCATTTGATTGAGTCCTGTTGGCATAAGCTTCATGAGAGAGCTGCTGGGTGATTTAATTTGTAATGCTTAACATTTCCGTTGGTCCTAGCATCACAAATCAAATTTTCCCCGCTCTCGGTGTATATGTAGTTCCCAGAACAACAATACACATACACCATACAAAAATTAAGCACCAACTCCATACACAAGTTATACAATACTAAAGTTTCATAATTTGCAACATATTTAACATACATCAAGATTCCATACAAAAGAGTTAAGTTTGCAGCGGTAACACTTGCCATAAGATGGCTGGAAACAAAAGCCAACCAGCTGCCCTTACCCACAAGGCAACTGACCCGAAACGCCCAAGCTAATCGTCGAGAGTGAAGTCAACCTCACAAATGTCAACCCCTTCAGTTGAGTACAAAAACGTACTCGCAAGACTTACGATTAACAATCCTATACATAGCTACATGCAGGCTTAAATCAATAGAGATGGCTACAGGGTTCATTTTCAGCGTAAAGCCATATTTTATTTGCAATAGTGTAATAGATTGAAGGCAATTTGTTAAAACAGTTTTCAATTGTTCAAATATCAGTGTAACAACAATTATAAACATAATTATCATCCTAGAGGTGACTTCCAACAGCCACCACAATAATAGCATGAATTACCCATTCGTACCACCTATTTTCAAGTTTTATTAAAATATTATAGTCTAACACTTGAAAGACATCCCCAAGCATGTCCATAACCAAGGACGTGGCTATTTGAATAGTTTAAACCCTGCAGGGGTGTACAACTTTATCCACATGTCAGACCGCCTTTTTGCCAAGCTATTGAGCACACTTCCTTAGGTATGCCGGCTAAGCTAAGTCCTATGAGACATTTTCCAATGTTATGTATTAACTACAAGCCACCTGTATGGATGGTAATCCATACGGTGTGTCGGAGTCATTGTAAAGGCTTAGTCAACTACCCCTCAGGGTAAAGCCTTGGACAACTACAATGCTCCTTGGTGTGGAGAACCTAGCTAGGATCCTACTCCCGCACACCCAATAACAACACCCATTTCTATTTTTTTTAACACAACACACAACCCCCAACCTGCGACTCGGAGCTAACACACGCCAAAGTACTAAGTCAAGAGGGGTTCCCAATACCCTCATGTGGATGCATGCAATAATGCTTGGTTCAGTGGGACAAGATGTTCGGTCCTTGTTGATTCGGGCACACAACCACACACCCAATAATCATACTGTCATCCATGTGCCCAAATCTAAATCTTTTTGGTTTTCATTTTTAGTTTTTTCAAATATGATACATTCATGAGTACCCTAACTCGAGTATTTAAAGTGATGTTGTAATGACCATCGCCGAAGAGATGATCCCCAGACTACCGTTCTAAGCATGGCTAAGCAACAACAACCCGCATACTATAATATAAAGTGACTAGAGCCCATCTAGTGAGCTCTAAGGCCCTATTTGGCATGGCTCCTGCTCTTAGCTTCTTAGTTGGAGTAGGCAGAGCTATGCCAAACAGGGTAACTCCACAAAATTTTCAGAGTTGAAGCAATCAGAAGCAAAGCAGCCCGTAGTACAATTTTTAGGAGTTGATGGAACCTTGCTTCAAGTAGGGAGCAATGAACCAATAAAACAAAATACCCTTAGAAGTTGAAGATAATTACCCGCAATATGCCATTGAACTACCCTACGCCCCAACCCATGACTCCCCACCCCTTCGCCTCCCCTTGCTTGTTTGCACCCCACCCACCGCCCCTTCACGGCCCCTCTCATCCCTCGCCTAGAGAGACGGCTAGGAGACCTCCCCGGCGCCCTCTTCCCCAGCACATCCCCGGCGGGCGACTCCTCCTCGATGGCTGCTCTTCCTCCTGGCGCATCTTCTTCCTCCCTCCCCACTTGGCGCATCCACCCCCGCGTGAGACTCCTCCCCGACGGCTGTTCATCCTCCCGACGCATCCACCCCGGTGCATCTTCTTCCTCCCCTCCCTACCTGGCGGTCCACCCCGACGGCTGTTCTTCCTTCCCGGCGCATCCAACCCGGCGGCTGTTCTTCCTCCCCAGAGACCTCTTCCACACCGGTGACGTTGAGGTAAGCCAGATCTATGACCTAAATCATGACAATCTGATACTTGCTTGGTTTTGATGCTCGCCATGGTGCCCCAACCCATGCTCGCTGTCCTCTTCCTCTACCCGCTCACTACCCTGGTAAAATTCCTCGTGTCCCTATTGAGGTGTTCGCTTCACTTTTGTTTATGTGATGCAAAGATGGTAAAGAGTTTGTTGCTTTACGAGGCGAGCAAGACGATGAGGAGAAACCCAATGCTTTTGCCACTTCCACGGCCGGGGGCAAGGTACAGTTGAATTGTTCTGTTCTGTTTTTTCTTCATAGTGCATCTAATGTGTTCGATAGAATGCATTAGCCACGGTGTGATGCTTTCTGGTATAGATCGCTACTCTGAACTATAGGCAAAAAAGGTTGAGTTGGCTGTAAGATGAATTACTGGCTGTTTAATTGATTCAATCAATGTTATAAACTTTGCTCTTAATTTACCCTTTGATATGATAGCTTGTTTCGCAATGTGTAACCATTCATGGACCATTCGGTTGGCCCGATGCACCATCAGTCTTGATTATTTGTATAAGCAAGCTATTGGCTGTTCTGCTTGATAAGCTCGTTTTGCAATGTGTAGGCATTCATGAACCTTTAGGTTAGCCCAGTGTGTCATCTATCTTGATTATTTGTATGAATTGGGAAAAGAAGCTATTGACTGTTTTGCTAGATAGCAAACAAGTTTTATCGTCGCATATTTTCACTTACTTGATCTATTTTTTTAAGGCAACTTTACTTTATGTAAATTGTGTATCTATAATCTTATGCCTTTGCTTGTTGCAAGCATACTGTTTATATTCTTGTACTTTGTGCAAGTAATGTAGAAGTAGATCTCTAAGTGTTATTCACAGAAGTAGTGCATCCTAAGCACATATGCTGACTGCAGCTGATCTATGCTAGTCTTTGTTCTGATAAAGTGTGCCCCCTTATGCCTTAGGTGCTTATTAACTGCCAAACAATAAGAAATTACTTGGTCGTGTGAGGGCATTTGATCGGCATTGCAACATGGTTGTTGAGAATGTTAGGGAGATATGGACTGAGGTATGCGACACATTCTCCGAACTGTTCTTTTTGTTTCCTTGTCTTGTATTACTGTGTTTAGTTACATATGACGCTCATGTTACAGGTTCCAAAGACTAGTAAAGGCAAGAAGAAGGCTCTTCCAGTGAACAAGGACAGGTTCATAAGCAAGACAATCCTCTGTGGGGATTCAGTCATCATTGTTAAAGTAGAACTAGCAGTATTGATGGTTCAGTGTTGTAGTTGGGATGTTATGAATTTAATTTGGTTCAGATGAGTGAATAATTTTGGGGCTTGTACATGCATAATACTGATAGGTGTTTGACAAGCATCAAAGTGATTCTACATTATCATGCAGGAAGATGGGAAGTTTGCAATCCATAAGCTAACTCTACTTCTGATGGGGGAGGAAAATTTGTGAGAAGAAGAGGAAGGAGGCTCGCTATTATTTGTCAGATGCTGAACTTCTTGTTCTCAATGTTTTTGTAATATTTGTAGAAGCTGAACGGTTGAGTGGTTTTCAGACTTGGAACAGTAGCTTTGATTAATAAAGATGATGGGAATTTTGAAGGACATCTCCTGCCTCCTTGCCTGTTATGAACTTTTGTTATGATACTCATTGATTTTTTTAGAGAAGACACTATTTGAATTAGAACTTTGGTTATGAACTTTGTTTGTTCATATATGTTGTATTTTTTTGAGTAAAAATTTTGAATGTGGACAAAAAAATGGCACAACAGTGCACAACATGGCCTAAATAAATAAATAAAAGCACAGTATGGCTGAAATCAACTTAGTAAAATATCATAAGTTAAGCAATGCAAAAAATATTACAAGTCACAAAACAAGGGTAGTGCAGTCTTTTTACAATGATCTTTCTCATTTCTGGAGCTGGAGCTAATTTTCTAACCAAGCACCTCCTCGGACTGCTCCAATTTCTCATAGGAGTGGATCCATGACTGAAGCTGGAGTTGGAGCTACAAAAACTTAGAGCAGAGCCATGCCAAACAAGGCCTAAATCACAGCAGATATAAACCTAGGCTCGGTGGTAAGGGATGGATATTTACCTATAGTTGAAGTAACTACTCAGGTAAACTATCGTGAACTGAGAAAATACTCATTAACATAGCATGCATACATACAATTGAAAATTTGAAATATTAGCATAAGAAAATAATAGGATCAACGTGCATCAAAGGAGAACTGCTTGCCTTACTGAAGATAGTCATCTGGCTGCTGAGGGTCACTCTCACAAATACCCGAATCGTCGAAATCTATCGATTGAGCAAAAGAGTGAATAAGAACGAATAACACAAAAAATAATCAAAATTCAATTTTATCCAACCATGCATACATCACAGGTAGAGAATGATGTTTAAGGAATTTTATGTGAAGGTTTTAGTCCAATATGAATTATTTGGATTTTCTAAGTGCTTAATAAGTTAAAAGCATGAATTCATAAATAAAATAATTATCAGCATTTTCTGAAACAGCAACAAGAATCAAGCCTATGCCAAGGTAAAGTACAAGAAAAATTAGAATTAACAAAATTAATTTCACTCAATTTGGAGTTAAAATGAAATACTTATGAATTTTTTGAAGTTTAAACCATTTTTTAGTGTAAGACAATTCATTTTAGCTATTTATTCAATTCCGAAATTTTCTGAGATAGAAGAAAACTTGAAATCTGTTCCATTTAAAAGTACACTAAAAATGATAACTAAAAAAATTGGTTTCATTCAATTTGAAGCTAAAATGAATTAGTTATGCATTTTCTAAGTTGATTAAATTTTTAATGCAAATTTTATTCGTTTCAGAATTTCTAAAAGATTTCAATACTTTTCCTACTCGTGCTCAGCTAGCCAAAACAACCGACAGGTGGGACCCAGGTATGGGCTTCACTGGGTCAAGCTTTGACCTAGCCCCGGCCGAAAGCGACGTTGAAGGCGTATTTTCGGAATACGTCTTCAGTTTTCAAGAAACGTAAACTCATCCTAAGCATTAAACAAATACATCTTTCTTAAGAGAAAGCGCACTCCACCACTTTGCGCAAATACTTAACCAGCCAAATGGGCCCACAAGTCAATGTCTCCAAGATTTAAATGTGCTTCAATTTGATTCCTAATCGTGTTTAACAAGTGGGACCTACATGCAATACACACATCAAAATGACGATTAAAAATTAACGATCGGGTTTAACCCTAACCCGGCCGGCTGCTCACCAGAGTTCTTGTGCGCGAGCGCAATGGCGAGGAAGGCTACACAGCAAAGAGGAGACGCTCTGGGCTCAAAGAGGACACGCACGGGTGCACATGGACCTCACGATCCCAATGGTGACGATGCGGTGGCTTGAGGCTGTCGGCGACGAGCTGGCAACAACCAGAATTGGAGACGAAGAACCGGCTCACATGGACAAAGCACCTTGAATGACGAGGAGGCTCGGGAAGGTGCGCCTCGGGTTCGCCTTGGCTCCAGGAACGAGACGCCCAAGGCCTTGTCACCAATGGAGGGCAGACGTGGCCAGATTTGAAGCGGCGGCGGTGGAACATAATCGGGGAAGAAGAGGTGATAACAGAAGAGAGAGAGCGAGAGAGGATGATTGGACAGGCTTGGGGAGTAGATGAAGACCAGGCGATACTTTGAGAGTGGTCGAGGAAGCTTGAAGTGGCGTGGGCGAGCTGCGTGGCACGCATGCGCGAGCTCCAGCGCCACTCGGCTTCGGCAGCACGAGGTAGACGACAACTCTGACAGGCAGGCCCCACTTGTTAGTGGCCCGTGGAAAAGCGGCACGAGCCCAAGTTTGACTCGGGTTCGAGTTCGCAAGGTGGCGCGATCGGACCCGTTTGAGTTCAGACGGTCCGAACGTCTTCGAACAAATCGGACGATTGAGATCAAATTGGATGGTCCAAACGATAGGGTCCATTCGTACTATACTGATCAACTTCAGTCAGATTGGACAGCCTGCACGGCTTTAGTCAGATTGAACTGTCCACTCGGGTTGAGCTAGGGTTAGGATTTTAGTTTTGACTGAAAATAGAACTAGTTTGACTAGGCTGTTAGAAATAGCAATAAAATTCTAAAAATTCTAAAATTTTTTGTGGGTGTTCTCAGGTTCAACTAGGACTTAAGAAATTTTATTTCAGCCACTATTCATATTCAATTTATCTAAAATAAAATCCTCTCCAAAACTACATTAGTAACTAGGCTCGGATTTTAGTGAGGTAAAATTAACTTCTAAAAATTTGTGAAAAATTATATTAATCTGTGATAAATAATCTAGTATTTTACAATATTATTTCTAGAGACTTTTATACACACATTTTTCTAAAATCAATTAGAATCTTGATTTCAAGTCAAAAGTTTGAAATTCAAAGCAAACTTTAGCAAACCAAGTGCAAACTCATGAATTTCATCAAAAGTTTTTGAAAATCTCACACTTTTATACATTTGAAACACAAGCCATAGTTTAGGATGTTACACTTAAGCATGATAGGAAGAACCTTACTAGAATCCCTATGCCTCAGTCTAGAGATTTTAGGAGAGAGCATTTTAATGTTGAGAGGAAACAACCTAGACTAGGATTTCATTCTTGTCCTAGATATGCTCAGCGTCGTGCTCCTAGACAGGATGCTACTAATGATTTCATGAATGTCTCTCATGCTAGACTAACAAATAGTTTCAAGGCTAACAACCATGATTCCTATGCTTCTAGATGACGTGTGTCTCGGTACTGGATTCCCAAGTCGTTTATCAATAACCCTAGTATTGAGAAACATACATCTCTTGTGCCTACATTTCATGATTGTCGTAGAAGTGGGAGGAACACGTGGCTTGTCCACTCTGGGTGTTCACACCATATGATCAGAGACTCAAGATGGTTCACCTCCTTCACACGAGCTTCTAGTGATGACTTCATCACCTTTGGGGATGACACACAAGGACGGATCGAAGGAACTAGCTCAATCAGGCTTAATGACAACTTCATCCTAAAGAACATCGCTCTTTTGGAGAAGCTAAGGTATAATCTGCTCTCAGTCTCTCAGCTTATTGATGATGGTTATCATGAGACTAGATTCAAGAAGAATGCTTGTAGAGTGTTTGACTCTATTGGTGAGCTTGTATTTGGCATTTCTTGAGTTGGTAGAGTCTTTGAAGTTAACTCTTTTTGAGTCTTTTGCTAGTTCTCTGAAGTGTTTACTTTCTTCTTGTTCCGAGTTTTGGCTTTATCATAGGTGTTTGGGGTATATTGGGTTTGATCATCTGACACGAGTTAGCAACCTTGATCTCATGAGAAGTTTGCCGAAGCTCAAGGTTGTCAAAGACATTCTATGTGTGCTTTGTAGTCATGGCCAACAAGTGGCTGTCTCACACCCATCATTAACTATGGTGATGACTAATGAATTTCGATAGCTATTGCATATGGACACTGTTGGTCCCTCTAGAGTTTGATCAGCTAGTGATAAATGGTACATTCTGGTCATAGTCGATGATTTTTTGAGATACTCTTGAGTGTCCTTCTTGGCTTCTAAGGATGAGACATTTGGCCATTTTCGTGATCTGGCTCTTCGCTTGGCTATTGAGCTCCCTAGTGCTTTGAGAGCAATTTGTAGTGACAATGGTATGGAGTTCAAGAATTCTTCAGTTGCTGCTTTCTATGTTGAGTGGGGTATTGAGCATCAGTTCTCCTCTCCTCACACCCCTCAGGAGAATGGTATGGGGGAAAGGAAGAATAGGACCCTGGTTGAGATGGCCAGGGTGATGCTAGATGAGTGCAACATGCCGAGGAAATATTGGGATAAAGCCATTGAAACTTCCTTTCATGTAGCAAACCGTGTTTTCTT